>CM040246.1:88555021-88579740 GCA_022545495.1 Chrysanthemum lavandulifolium
TATTCAACTTAGAGGCGGACAGGGTTCGATTCATATACTCTTGGTCAGCTAAGTGACACCGGTATTGAAGATTAAAAGTCGTCATGGACCCGATGGCGCATGCACTAAACCTTCTTAGCCACTCAAGTTTCTCTCAGCGAAGCTTGTTTCATTCTCAGAGACCCTACATAAACTATTGGCTTTCTCTTGAGATCGTTGGTATTGAAGAAGGAGACCCTCTCCCAGTCTCAGCTCGGGAAAACCAAAGCGCTTTATTGAGTCTAGAGCCACGTGATTCATCAAAAGATCTCTTAGGAACACTTGACATTTAATCACTTGTTGATCAACAATAAGGTCTTGATGATTCGATGGTTCATATCGAGTCCTTGAGATCTTAGCAATCTGTCGAGAACATTTATGAGAGGTTCGCATCATGATCCTCGGTGATTGAATGGAAACTCTGCCGGTCAACATCATACTGACCACACGGCGGTCGCTTCGGTAACTCCCGTGGATTCTGGCGGGTGTGTCTCAAGCGGTCTCTGATCGTGAGGTGATGCTTGATGTACCTCGGCGACTCATCGAAGCTGTAGATGTACTTGATGCATCGCGTTATCTCACTGTGGGACTCCGGTTCGAGGCGGCCTTTGTAAATTAGAGTTGTGTTTTCACACTATCTTGTTAACACTCTCGAAGTTCAAACTTGTAAGTCTTAGGAAACCGCTTATTTCTAACCGTTTGCAATGTTTTCTTCTTATGGAAGTGGTTAGTGCCAAGCAGTCAAGTCTAAAGCAGACTTAAAGCTGCTCGGACACAAATGCAATGAAGTCTGGAGAATCGGTGGATTCCGGGTCGTTATGTCCACGGAGACTCAATGGTGTGTTAAACACTTGATCGGAAGATAGAATAATCACTAATGATAGCGATCGGAAAGGATTTGGATATGATAATTACACTCTGAAAAGGAAATAAATAAAAGCGACTTAAATGCAAATTAAGAAAATTAAAAGATAAAGATATTAAATAAACGCTATCACTATTTTTAAAGTGATGAGCGTTTAAAAACTAAAGCGTAAAACTTACGTTTAAATAAAATAACGTAAGCGTACAAAATAAAAAAAGTGAAACTTATACAATATAGATCCTAAAAATATGAAAAATACATTTTACAATCCTAATGATAAAAGAAAATTTATAGAAAAGTAAAATTATTTTTACAACTATTTAATTAATTATTATTAATTAAAACTATTTATTAAGTATTTAAAATGCACTAAAATAGAAGAAAATACAAAATTAACCTAGAAAAATGAAATTATAACTTAGAAAAATCTAAAATATGATAAAACTAATTTTAAAACTGAAAATATATTTTTTAGACTTTTTATGTATTTATTATTAATTTAAAACTAATTAAAATGCAAAAAAAATACATTTTAAACTAAGAAAATTATGGAAAAATACTTTTTATGACTTATATATATATCTTAACCTAATAAAAATGAAAAACTATTTTTTGGAACTTTTTCTTAATTATTTGTATTAAAAGCTAATTAAAAATACTTAAAAACTAGTTTAAATTAAGAAAAATAGCAAATGAACTTGGAAAAATATGAAAATTTCAGGAAAAGTCTAAAATGATATTAGGAAGCTGGGAAAAATAGAAAAACCAGGGCTTGTTTGGAGGATTTAGAAACTGATGTCCAAAGTGCTTAAAAATAAGCACTTAGGATAAACTAATGAAGACCAATAAGCACCAAACCAAAGCAGGAACTTAAATAAGCTAAAAGAACTGAAATGGAACAAGTTTCATCAATCCCTAACCAGCGATAAGCTAAATTCCAGATTTGATGTTTGGAGATTTTGCTAAAAGCAAAGAAAGAGGGGCAGTTTGAGCTTAAAACAAGCACCTAAATAAGATTGAAACAGAAAACCAATTATTGGAACTAACACTAGACACGGGTGAGAGCTTATAAACCAAGGTACAGACCTAGGTGAGCTCACATGAGGCCGTGGGAGCCTTACAAAACACTGCATGAGCTGTGCAGATGTGAGTCCACTTGCAGGGCATTTACAACTTTATCAAGCTCATTTGGAGCTTTTGAAAAGATTCTAAAAATCAACAAAAATAGTAATAAGAAACTAGACCAGGAGAGGATTTCAAAACCACAAATTTCATAGAATTTGACTCAAGAATAAGCCCATGAAAAATCAACCTATGTTGGCCAAAACTGACATTTATGCTATTTTGACTTTTGAAGAACTGAAGAGTTTGACTTTCTTGAACTTAGCAGCTGAATTTAATGACTTATATTGATGTAATGAGGTGTAATGAGACTATTCCAAGATGTAACTATGAAATATGAACACAACATAAGCTTTTGGCTTTTACATTTCCAACAGTTTAGCTAATTAAGACAGTAAGATAAGAAATTTGACTACCACTGATTTGATATGCAAATGAGTGATTCAAATGGTCCTAGCAAGCCTAAAGGGAGCTTAGCAAACTTAATCTGACCACTAATAAGCTCTGCAATACCAAATTTCAGCTTATACCAAACACAGGTTCTTGTAACTAGCAAGCAGCCTATAACTAACAAATTATTTAACTAGCTGCTATAACTGAGTAAAATGAGTTTAAAGCACCTAATTACAACTAATCAAACACATAAAGGCCAAATGTGACCACAGATACTCCTACAGGCAAAATATGCAAATATGGCTTGAAAATGAAAAGTGAAAATCTTACTCACATGAGTCCTGCTGGTGTGCAGGCTAAGACCAACCCAATATCAATATACTACTAATCTATTTTAACCCATCCCATACTGCATCAATCCAATACCATCTCCATTGCCAAGTTTGATCAACGGTTGACTATTATTGACCAAAAGCAATTTTGCTTGAAATAAATTATAAGTTTGCAAGAAGCTATGACAAGCTTAAAAAGCTTATTTAAGCTAACACAAAGCTACTAGGAAGCTTTAACACAAGAATTTGAAGATAGCTTTTCAACGATGGCGGAAACTTGAAACTTTAAAATAGAACTAGGATTGAAAACTCAAAAGCTTAATACAATGGATTGTTAACTTGAAAGTGATACATATAAACTTAAACTACAACATTTGATTTGAACTAATACATTTTAAAGAAAAAACGACATTAAAGGAAAAATGAAAACTAGCTACTACCTTTTTCTTTCTCTTTGCTCCCTTTTATACTCCAAACTTCCTTTTCTCTCTTCCTCGACATTTCCAGCAATATTTAGGTCCATTGGATGTTTTGAGCCAATTTTGGCGTTGGATGGTTTAAGCGGGAAAAAGGTTTTAGCAGTGTAGGGGTTGAGTGAAATGGTGGGGGCAATTAATGTTTCTTGGAGTTGTGATGAGGTGGGGGACAAGGGTGGTGGGGGATGGAGAAATGGGTTTGGTTGAGGAATTTCAGTGACGAGGGGACAGTGGAGGAGGATGACTGTTTGGCGCCAATGAGGTGTCCATTTGACTTGCCATTTGACCGAGTTAAATATAAAGGGGTTCAATATTGCTTAGTGACGGGGGGTCATATAGTAAGCGAGGGTTCAAAATTGGTTAAGTGGCTTATAAATCTGAGGACTTGTTTTGTCAAATCGAAATTAAGGACTAATCACCTTAATTCAACATAGTTGCTTCAAGGACTAAAAATGACAAAGTTTAATAATGCAAGGACCAAAGTTGCCATTTTCAGATTTTCGAGGACCATTTTGCCAATTTTAAAGTTGGAGGACCAAACTTTAATTTTCTCAAACTTTTCATATTTTCACCAAAGGACTAAATTTGACAAGTTATGATTTAAAAGGACCTTTGGTGACTTTACTTTTGAAATTATGTGCTCGGGGATTTTTGACAATTTTGAAACTTGGGGGTGAAGCGCAATTTTTGTAAATTTGATATGTTTTCATCGATTTTGATATTTTGCATTTAAGACACATAAAACAACGATTTGTGATATTTTGATCATTTGATGCGTTTTTGAGTGTTTTCGGATGATTTTGCAGTTTAAATGTTATAAAAATGATGAGTATTTAGACACTCATCAATCCCCCACATCGAGATATTGCTAGTCCTAGCAATGATTTGAAAAACATAATGGATTTTAATCTCTTTACCAAAAGCCATCATACGGAGTAGCCAAATGTTTGGGTTCAAGTAAGAACCTTGGTAGCATCGATAACAAATGATTTTGAGCAAATCATAAAATTGTAAGCGGTTTGATTAGTCTTTACGGAAGCCGTACCATACGGACTAGCCAACTCTTAGATAAATTATCGAATTATCTTTGGTGAGTGAATACCAATTATGGATTTTCCACCGCCTTTACCACAAGCCATAAACTTGGGCTAGCCAACTCATTATCTTTTGAGGATGATGGGGAGGCGAGGAACCATACAATTTTGGGCAAATTGCAAGCCATATAAGCGGTTTGAGAAATCTTTACCAAGAGCCGTTTGCTCTGGATTAGCCAATCCTTTTGTCTTCTGAGACATGGCGGATGATAACCAAATGAGTAAGTGTCAAACACTTACTCCAAAAAAATTTTGGCCAAAGCGGGAATTGGGTAGATAATATATGAAATTAGTGAGAATTCCCCAGCTTAGAAATGAATATTGCCCTCAATATTCAAAGTACCTGCAGTTATCGAAACAAAAACGTAAAGGGAAATATTACGGCCATTATTTAGAAAAATTTTTTTTTTTTTTTTTTTTTTTAACATGTGGGCATCACCCCACACTTAGGTGGTAGAAAGGGTAAGAGCGAAATATGGGTGAAAACCCATATAGTGTGTGCTCTTGTTTTTGATTTCCGAGTCGCTAGCTTGACTCGACCCCCGCATTAATTGGTTCATGGGGAAGCAAAGTGGAAGAAACAATCTCCATCGGACTTTCATTCAAGATGTTTGGACAAACATTTGAAACGCGAAAGTTCCACACCGATGAGATAAAGAGACGGAACAGAGACAGGCTCACGGATGGTAAATGAAAATGCCGGGGTCAAGATAGTGTCCTCACTCCAGAAGGAGTGAAGAAGAGAGGAAGTCACCAAGTAGGTGAAGAAAAGAAAGAAGATCATGATAACAATCATAACTAGATCTTCTTCCTCGGGATTAAGTCTTGATAGCACTCGTTTGGATTTTATCGGTTGAGCTCTTTGGTTTGGAAGGCATCTCGGTGGGGAGGGTGGGAAGATTTGTCATAACTATGCAAATTGAGATTCTCTCCCCGATCATGATTTTGCCATCCGAGCAATCATACTCAGTGGAGATATGATATGAGTGAGTTCACCGCGAACTCCTCATGAAGAATATACGGAGGTGGGACATGTGCGGTGCCGTGGGCTATAAATATGCACCTCGTCCATTATAGTCTCCGTGTCGGACTCATCACTATCAAAGATTGGATTGGTGAATTTAGAGTAAATTCGAATCGAACTCGAATAAGGGATTAGTGATAGTCGTATTAACCGTTAATGGAAACAACATGGTCAACATCCTCTCTAAGTTGGCGATCTCAGAATGTGGAAGTGATGCATCAATAAATTCTATATCTTGAGAATATAAAGAATCGGCATCACTATAATCATTCATCAAAATCGAGAAAGTCTCAACAAGATCATTTGTAAGAGGAGAAGACATATCACACTCATTGTCAAGAATTCCCTCGAGACTCATGGGATTGGAACAAGGCCCTCAACACTAGACGATTCCATTTACGGAATAGTGCTAAGAGGCTCGTCCCCATTATGAGAGAGTCGATGGGAGCTTGGTGTGATTTCAAGCGACAAACTTTCATCATCATCGTCGCTATCATCATCATCGTCAATGTAAGTCGCGAGCCATCGGGCGCGTCTTGCAAGTGCTCGTTCCTCGATTCGTATTTCTTCAAGACATCTTTGAATCTTAGCGGCTCGTTCCTCTTCTTCAAGTAATTCTAGCATAGATTTTTCGTTGCGAGGCGTTTGGTCTTGACAAGTTCTTCTAGCATACTTTTCTCACGAGGATGTTGATCAATGACGGAAATTGTTCAATGACGGAAAATTGTGGGGTTGGAAATTGTCAAAACAAGGAGTGTTATAACAAGGATCGATTCATAGAAATTTTGATTCCATGATTGACATTGGTAATCATATTGAGGACCCCACAAAATTCACAAGAATACAATGATGTGGTGTGAGTGGTATGTGTTGTAGCCATACTTGTTATCGGGAACCCGCTCATGAGACAAGCGTGTTTCGATTGACAATCAGGCTGGAGTGTGAACCACCATAGTACTACAACAGTACAACTGATGTGTCTCATGATGTGGTAGGCGATGGAATGAATCGATCGTGTTATGGTAGGAATAGGGATCTTGGTTATAGACGGACCCGGCTTCTGATTCCACCATGCTACAACTGGGGCAATTACCACCATTATAAGGACCACCACACCATTGACAACCAAGAGGGTGAGGATAAGACATAGATAGAATCAAAGGTTAACAGAGGGTGAAATGAAGAATCAAAAGGTAAGAGGGTAAAGAGGAATATTTTTGATATTTTTGAAAAACATTTTGATAAAAACAAAGAATGAAAATATTTTTGGCGTTTTAACACTTTAGGAAAAGTGTTAATGAACTTTTGGATTTTGAAAACTCTACAAAAACTTTTACAAAAGGTGGGTATGTGCAAGAATGGGTGCGAAAATGGCTAAACACAGCTAAAGCGTCCCAATGGCGCAAAATTTTAGTTCGTGCAAGCGGTCAAGTCTAAACAGGACTTAAAAGCGCTCGGAACACAAATGCAATGAAGTCTGGAGAATACTGATGGATTCGGTCGTTATGTCCACGGAGACTCAATGGTGTGTTAAACACTTGATCGGAAGATAGAATGATCACTAATGATAGCGATCAGAAAAGGATTTGGATATGATAATTACACTCTGAAAAAGGAAATAAATAAAAGCGACTTAAATGCAAATTAAGAAAATTAAAAAGATAAAAGATATTAAATAAACGCTATCACTATTTTTAAAGTGATGAACGTTTAAAAACTAAAACGTAAAACTTACGTTTAAATAAAAATAACGTAAACGTACAAAATAAAAAGTGAAACTTATACAATATAGATCCTAAAAATATGAAAAATACATTTTTACAATCCTAATGATAAAAGAAAATTTATAGAAAAGTAAAATTATTTTTACAACTATTTAATTAATTATTATTAATTAAAAACTATTTATTAAGTATTTAAAATGCACTAAAATAGAAGAAAATACAAAATTAACCTAGAAAAATGAAATTATAACTTAGAAAAATCTAAAATATGATAAAACTAATTTTAAAACTGAAAATATATTTTTAGACTTTTATGTATTTATTATTAATTTAAAACTATTTAAAACTAATTAAAATGCAAAAAAATACATTTTAAACTAAGAAAATTATGGAAAAATACTTTTATGACTTATATATATATCTTAACCTAATAAAATGAAAAACTATTTTTGGAACTTTTTCTTAATTATTTGTATTAAAAGCTACTTAAAATACTTAAAACTAGTTTAAATTAAGAAAAATAGCAAATGAACTTGGAAAAATATGAAAATTTCAGGAAAAGTCTAAAATGATATTAGGAAGCTGGAAAAATAGAAAAACCAGGGCTTGTTTGGAGGATTTAGAACTGATGTCCAAAGTGCTTAAAATAAGCACTTAGGATAAGCTAATGAAGACCAATAAGCACCAAACCAAAACAGAACTTAAATAAGCTAAAGAACTGAAATGGAACAAGTTTCATCAATCCTAACCACTGATAAGCTAAATTCAGATTTGATGTTTGGAAATTTTCTTAAAACAAAGAAAGAGGGGCCAGTTTGAGCTTAAAACAAGCACCTAAATAAGATTGAAACAGAAAACCAATTATTGGAACTAACACTAGACACTGGGTGAGAGCTTATAAACCAAGGTACAGACCTAGGTGAGCTCACATGAGGCTGTCACGGAGCCTTACAAAACTGCTGAGCACACTCTCGCAGTAATGATCCCTGCACAGGCATTTTACAACTTTAACAAGCTCATTTGGAGCTTTTGAAAAGATTCTAAAATCAACAAAAATAGTAATAAGAAACTATACAGGAGAGGTTTCAAAACCACAAATTTCATAGAATTTGACTCAAGAATAAGCCATGAAAAATCAACCTATGTTGGCCTGGCCGACATTTATGCTATTTTGACTTTTGAAGCGAAGAGTTTGACTTTCTTGAACTTAGCAACTGAATTTAATGACTTATATTGATGTAATGAGGTGTAATGAGACTATTCCAAGATGTAACTATGAAATATGAACACAACATAAGCTTTTGGCTTTTACATTTCCAACAGTTTAGCTAATTAAGGCGGTAAGATAAGAAATTTGACTACCACCGATTTGATATGCAAATGAGTGATTCAAATGGTCTAGCAAGCCTAAAGGGAGCTTAGCAAACTTAATCGACCACTAATAAGCTACGCAATACCAAATTTAAACATACCAAACACGAGTTCTTGTAACTAGCAAGCGACCTATAACTAACAAATTATTTAACTAGTTGCTATAAGCGAGTAAAATGAGTTTAAAGCACCTAATTACAACTAATCAAACACATAAAGGCCAACTGTGACCACAGATACTCCCTCTGAGCAAAATATGCAAATATGGCTTGAAAATGAAAAGTGAAAATCTTACTCATGAGTCTATTTGGTGTGCGGAGCTAAGACCAACCCAATATCAATATACTACTAATCTATTTTAACCCATCCCATACTGCATCAATCCAATACCATCTCCATTGCCAAGTTTGATCCAACAGTTGACTATTATTGACCAAAAAGCAATTTTGCTTGGAAATAAATTATAAGTTTGCAAGAAGCTATGACAAGCTTAAAGAAGCTTATTTAAGCTAACACAAAGCTACTAGGAAGCTTTAACACAAGAATTTGAAGATAGCTTTTTCAACAGTAACTGGAAACTTGAAACTTTAAAATAGAACTAGGATTGAAAACTCAAAAGCTTAATACAATGGATTGTTAACTTGAAAGTGATACATATAAACTTAAACTACAACATTTGATTTGAACTAATACATTTTAAAGAAAAAAACGACATTAAAGGAAAAATGAAAAACTAGCTACTACCTTTTTTCTTTCTCTTTGCTCCCTTTTATACTCCAAACTTCCTTTTTCTCTCTTCCTCAGCATTTCCCAGCAATATTTAGGTCCATTGGATGTTTTGAGCCAATTTTGGCCGTTGGATGGTTTTGGCGGGAAAAAGGTTTTAGCCAGGTGTAGGGGTTGAGTGAAATGGTGGGGGGGCAATTAATGTTTCTTGGAGTTGTGATGAGGTGGGGGGACAAGGAGTGAGCTGGGGGGATGGAGAAATGGGTTTGGTTGAGGAATTTCAGGCAGAAGCAGGGGACAAGTGGAGGAGGATGACTGTTTGGCGCCAATGAGGTGTCCATTTGACTTGCCATTTGACCAGAGTTAAATATAAAGGGGTTCAATATTGCTTAGTGACGGGGGTCATATGGTAGCAAGGGTTCAAAATTGGTTGCGGCTTATAAATACAAGGACTTGTTTTGTCAAATCGAAATTAAAGGACTAATCCTGCCAATTCAACATAGTTGCTTCCAAGGACTAAAAATGACAAAGTTTAATAATGCAAGGACCAAAGTTGCCATTTTCAGATTTTCCAGGGACCATTTTTGCCAATTTATAAAGTTGGAGGACCAAACTTGTAATTTTCTCAAACTTTTCATATTTTTCACCAAAGGACTAAATTTGACAAGTTATGATTTAAAAAGGACCTTTGGTGACTTTACTTTTGAAATTATGTGCTCGGGGATTTGCTTTTGACAATTTTTGAAACTTGGGGGTTGGCGCAATTTTTGTAAATTTGATATGTTTTTCATCCGATTTTGATATTTTGCATTTAAAACACATAAAACACCGATTTGTGATATTTTGATGCGTTTTGAGTGTTTCGAGATGATTTTGCGGTTTAAATGTTATAAAATGATGAGTATTTAGACACTCATGAGGAAGCTCTGGAGCGGAATGATCGTCTTGATTCTTCTCATGCTCACGCCAACATCATCACTAATGGAGTTCTATTCAAAAAGCAACACAACCGTCGAATGATTCTTCGTCTAACCAAAGAGTCTACAAAGTTAAAGACTTAAAGAACTTCATCAAGTATTGATTTCAGCGTCAAAAAGCGTGTGAGCATGTTGAAGAATGACGGAGACATTGGAGCAATGAAGCGAGACTGAGGCGGTGATGCGGAACAACAACATACTATCACTTTCACCACAAAGAACAAATGATCAAAGAACAAAGTTAAAGATGGCGTCGAAGCTTAACCGTTCAAAGATAACTATCTCTACACTGGGAGATTGTTTGAATCAAGGCAATTCCTCTCACAAGAAAGAAGAATGCCGAAGCGTCCTGACTACTATTACATCAACGCCTTCACCGTTTACATTCATATATACTTGAGGGAGATTGTTGGAATCACTCCTAAACAAGTATTTCAAGTATTTATATTTCATATGTAATAGGTAGCTTTGTTATAGCCTTTATGTTTGTTTAAGGTCAAGCTTATGTAGAAGGCCCATAAGCTTGATCCAAGCTAATAAGGAATAGGGAAGGAGAGGGTGTTGCCTAGCTCTTGCCTATAAATACATTGTAATAACCTTCATTTGAAGGTTGGTTGTTCAAGTTATTCTTTCACTCTCCTCCACGCCAGTAACCGGTTACAATATTGTGTGTGTGTGCTTGTTTACTTTTTCAATCGCCTTATCTCTTCTCTTATAAACTTGTGTTGTAAAACTAGTGACCTAACACAAACGTCTTGAAGTATGGGGCTGGTTGAAAGACCAACAAGGGTCTACGTCATTGGTCTAAAATGGATTTGGAAAAACAAATTGGATCTTTGAAGGGCGTCATCAAAACAAGTCACGTCTAGTTGCTAAGGGGCGTTTGGTTGGGGCAATTTGGAGGATATTGGGGATTGCATTTTAATTTCCTTCAAATGTCCCGTTTGGTAACTTAAATGTAGGCATTTGAAGTAATTTACAATTCCTGAATTGCTAAAATGGGAGAATCAAAATGCCTCAAAAAGTGAGAAATTTTAATTTACTTGAAAAAAATTTATAAACTTTTTTCTTATTGTTTTATAAACTTTTAAATAAAATATTTATGGATTTTTTTATAAACTTTTTATAAATTTTTATAAATTTTTTATAAATTTTTATAAACTTTTTTTTATAAATTTCTTATAAATTTTTTTTTATAAATTTTATAAACTTTTTTTTCTATAATTTTTTATAAATTTCTTATAAAATTTTTATAAACTTTTTATAAATTTTCTATAAACTTTTTCATAAATTATTTATAAACTTTTTTTTATAAATTTTTATAAAATTTTTATAAATTTTTATAATTTTTTTTAAATTTTAAGTAGAATATTTATGAAATTTATATTGAAAAATAAAAAATGTTTATAAATTTACATCAACCAAACATGCGAAGGTATTTTAAATTAGGAATTTTAAATTCTCAATAATTTAAATTTTCTAGAATTTTAAATTCGAAATTTCAAATTACCCAACCAAACCGCCCCAAGGGTTATCGTCGGGAAGAGGAATAGACTTTGAAGAATCTTTTGCTCGGTTGCTCGTCTTGAAATCGTTCGGATATTTCTCGCGTTCGCGACTCATATGAATATGACGGTCTATCGATGGATGTCAAGCGGCGTTTCTCGATGGACAACTTAAAAAGCGGTCTATGTCGACCAACCGGATGGATTCGTTGATCCCGAGTTCGAACCATGTCTACAAAGCCGAACAAAGCTCTTTATGGTCTCAAACAAGCCCCTCGGGCATGGTACGATAGCTATCATCTTTCCTAATTGCCAATAATTTCATCAAAGGCTCGGTTGACCCAACTCTTTTTATACAATATCACGGGCACACATCTTAATTGTTCAAATTTACGTGGATGACATCATTTTGGGTCAACACATAAAAAGTTTTCAACCGCTTTTGCAAAACTAATGAAGAAAAATTTTGAAATGTCCATGATGGGTGAACTTACGTTCTTTCTAGGACCGCAAGTTCATCAATCACCCGTGGTATTTTCTTGAGTCGTCCAAATATGCCTTGAGCATTAAACAAATTTGGAATGACAACTGTGACACTTATGCCACACCAATGGCTCATACCAAAGTTAGATCTTTGATTTACATGGGAAATTGGTCGACCCTACCAAATACCAAGTATAATTGGGTCTCTCATGTATCTAACGACTATGAGACTGATATTGTCTTTGCCGTTTATCTATGCTCCCGTTATAGTCGCGACCAGCTGAAACCCACCTCTCTGAGGCTAAAAGAATCCTCAGATACATCAAGGGAACCATTAACTTGGGGATCGGTATCAGAAGGATTACGGTTTTGAACTAATCGCTTTTGATGACGATCACGCAGGATGCTTAGACTCGAGGAAAAGTACTTCAGAGCACTACAATTTCGGTGATAAACTCGTGTCTTGGCAATCAAAGAAGCGGGATTGTACACCGTGTCATCAACAAAGCAGAATATGTAGCCATGTCGCGTGTTGTGCTCAAGTCATCCGGATGAGAACACAACTCAAAGACTATGGTTACGATTTGTGAGAATCCGATGTCTGCGACAATCGGAGTGCCATTGCGATCTCGTGCAACTCGATTCATTTTCGAAATCAAAGCACATCGATCTTCGCTATCATTTCATCAAGAACCACGTGGAGCAGTGCCGTTGAATTATACTTTGTGGGTGCCGAATACCAATTGGCGGATCTGCTCACCAAAGCCTTGCCTCCGCTAGGTTTAATGAGTTGGTCCCTTTGGATTGGTATGAGGTGTTTGACTCAAGAGGAATTAGAAGACCTCCTAAAACATACTTAAAAAACCTGTCAAACACCAAAACTCTCCTTTGTAAATATTTTCAGAAACAAAATACAAAATTATAAAATCGATAAAACAACAAAAATATTCTTCTATCTATATTTCTTTTAACATGGCAAGTACAAATCTTGATCAACACGTTGTTCTATCAAACCTTTCATTATTTTCCGAACAAGTGTTGAGGGGAGAAAGTAAATATTTTCGGTTTCATAAAACCTTGTACTTGCATGTTTTCAAAAATATGTTGTTTCTTCTAAAATGGTGGACACTTTTCTTGTCAATTACTCTCCTCGGACTCAAATGTTTTAACCATTTCATTATTTCAAAATTCGAGGGGGAGTATCGTTAAGTTTCTTGCCCTACATGTGTCTTGTCTAACCTAAACGGATGATAAAGGATCTTGGTTGGAACTTCTTTGAGGTTGAAGGACTGAATGTGTCAACTTGGCAAATTAATGTTAACAAAATCATTTACTCCTAAAACAACCAAGATCAAACGGCCCAAATCAAATCCTCTAAATCCGTTCAAGTTTTTCATAATCTATAAGTTCTAAACTGTTTTAATCAAGATGATAAACAAGGGTTTCTAAAATTCTTTCAAATCCAACGGTTAAAACTCTTTAAACTGATTTTGGAAAATTGTTCACTCGAACGAACTGGGTGATTATGCATAAAAGTGTTTGGATTGAAATAAGTTGTGTTAAAACCTTTCTTAGTGTCTATTAAACTTGTTTCAATCGTCCAAAACCGTCCAGAATCTTAAATTTCACTAACATGATTTCTAGGGTTCTTGCGCTCATTTAGGGTTTGTCTATTCCGTGATATGTTATTAGGTGGTCAAGAAAGTGTTAGAATAAGTATATATGCATGTTTTGAACCTTGAAATTAGCCGAAACATCTAAACTGTAAGAATTTAAGTTTTAGGCTTTTAGGGTTCATATCCAGAATCTTCGATTCTATGGTGTAAATGTGTTATATCTTGTTCCATTGCACCCATATGACATCTAGGACACTCGAAACATTCTTGTTTGATTTGTGTAGCTATATCTCATGCGCGTAGATTAAGGGTTTAGGGTTTAAGTAATTTTATGCCTAAGTCTTTACGTGTGTATACGATATGTTCTTATGCTTGTTTTGTGATCTAAAGATGTTTGGAGTTAAGCGCAATCAAGTTTTCATGTTTATATTTAACAAAGTTAATTATTCGTAATGTCGGAATCTTTAGGTGTTCAAACCGTTACGATTAAGGAACACTTTATGCGTAAAGGTTAGGCATAAGAGAAATCTTATGCGTAGCTCTTACGCATAAGGGGTCTGATGGATTACGTGTATCTTGGAAGATATTAAGTAAACAAGGCTTGTTACGCATAAGCTTTACTCTTACGAGTAAACCCTGACGCATAACATCTAGCTTATCCCTACGCGTAAGCTTAAAGCCTTTGAACTTGTCTTACGGCGTGAAACTCTTACGCATAAGCTAGGTCTTACGCTTTAGCTTACTCCTACGCATAAGCTCCTTTCTTACGCATAAGGATCCTTGTTACTCTTAACCCTTGTTCACTACATTTTGGCACATTACGGATATGTTACTTGTTAAATGTTACTCATAAGTCACAAATACGATGTTTCGTATAAGCTTACAAATGTTTATATGTTGTGTGTTAAGTGAAAAATTGGACTTTGAAATTTCAAAAGTAACATGTTACATAACTTATCACATCAACTTCAATCAATTGGAACAATGTGACTTAGGACTTGTAACTAACATAAACATGTTACCATCATACAAGTAATTAGATAATAAATCGACTAATACAAACACATTGTGTTTCCATATGTACATCTCTTTGTCTAATGACTTTCGGATCATGAAATGGTGAAAATCAAGCAAACATCAATGCCCGGTGAGCTCTCAATGGCAAACACATTCCAAGATGGATCGACATAACAATTGGCAAGAACTATCTCGTGTCATCTTCAACAACTTCATATGCTCATAATCATCTTGCGGAATTCTTTGTGGACATCATACGCAACATCCATTCAAAGTCATGCTCACAAAGTCATCCCGATGATGAGTATGATTCAATGGATGTGGAAATAGAAAAGATGGAATACCATGCTTCAACCTTTCCGGTTAATCAACCCGGTGGGGCAGGAGGGTCAAGTAGTATTCATCCACTTATGGAAGATCCATTGCAAACATCTCTTACCCCATCCGATCCGGTTAATCAACCCGGTAAGGATCAGGGTGTCTCTGTTACCACAACTGTTGAAATGAAGCAACCACAACAACAACTAAAACATCCGCATGAATAAAAGCATGGTGAAGATGTGGAAATATATGACGAAGGAGATTACGATCATGATAAGGATGAAAGAGTCCCGATGATGATAATTTGGTGATCAAGAGGAAATGATTCGAAAAGAGGCAAAAGAAGTCGCTAGAGGTGAGGAGGAAAAGTTTAAGAAGGAATCATACAACTACATAGTTGACAATCCAATACACAAACCTCAACGATTACGAACCATCTATTGACACTTCCACCAAGCCCAAATCATCATCTCAATCATCACCTCCATCAACATAAGAAACACCTATGTCAATGAGAATACATTAAGAAGGCAACTCTATCCAATGATTCGACAAATGGTTAGCGGTTATCACCACTACACAACAGGCTACGGCCACCACCATCGATCAACCAAGGGTTGAAACCACACCACCAATGGAAAACCGTTGATCACATTACATACACCGGTGGTGAGGAACACGACATACCGAGCCCAAACCGAACCTCAACGAAATTCGGATCAAGTACATTCTTGCACTCCTTGTTTTCATACGCCTCAAATCATAGAGCGTGTTGAAGTTCTCCACCTCGGGTCGAATCTTACCTAAATTCTACACATTCATCGGAATCAATCAAGAACCTCGACAAAATCGTTTTAAACAAAAGTTTGGGTTTGTCTACCAAAGTGAAAATCATCATACTTGCTTCATGGCTTTCGATGAAATTCACTAAGTTCTATGACGCCACCACGGAGATGGTTCAAGATGGATTAGCATTTCGATTGAAGGACATTGAGTTGGGTATAATTGAGACGAAGAGATGGAATTCAAAGGATTGCAAGGATGTTCGTTGATTTACACTAGGATTGATGAATGTTTGATTCATGGGATCGATGCAACGGTTGGAGAGCTATGTGGGAGGATAACCAAACTTTCCGATTCGACTTTCCAACGTCCTCGAAAGTAGCCGATCGTTCGTAATCATTGGGTATTCTCTTGATTGTGATTTTGCTTGTTTGATTATCGGCGATGGCTTGTGCACACATAACGATGTACAACCGTAATTGTCAAGAAAGGACCACATGGTATGCTTGATTGCCACAATCCTTATAAAAGGAGCGAAAGCTTCTTATTTTTGAGTAAAACCTATCAAACCTTTCATTATTCAAGGTTTTGCTCAAAAGAACAAGTACTTCCCCATATGATTTTCAAAACCTCAACCGTTTATATCACTTGTTGAGGGGGAGTATTTGAATTAAAACTTTGTTCACAAATTGTTCACAGTGGTCACTCTTCCCGCAACACTCGAAATGGTCATATTTATTCTCAAACGCTTCAAAAATAACATTTTTTATGCCATTTTTTAGGGGGAGAAAATTTGTGTGATAAGAAATATGTTGTGCAAAATGCAAATGAATCTGTGTACCTCAGACTTAACCAACGAATTGACGGTACTAAACTGTTTGTAACTCGAAAAGACTTGTCACGGACGGGTAATAATTTCAAGCTAGTTCGCTAGTAATGTAAGCGTGTCTCGCAAAGGACTTGTCCAAGTAGAAAGTACCATTCGAGAAACTCTTGATAGACATGAACTCGGCGGGTATGAAAACCTTTCGAGGTTTGTCTACACCTTCAAGGTAGTTATTAGAGCTAGTTGTCACCTAAAAGTCGACAATGTAACTCTTTAACTATGCAACGTAACCGTGTCTCATGGGGATTGTCTATCTTTAGTGGATCAATTCAAAATGCGCTCTTTCCTCCTTGTGCATTTAACCATTAAAACTATTAGCACATGTGGAGGGGGAGTATTTATGCAAAATATTATCTCTCACGGTGGTTCAAACATGTTTTTCATTTACAAACCCTTTGAGAGATATATTCACATCTGATGGTTTTAATGGCAAACATAGGTTAGTCATGGAGTTATAAGGTGACTAAGGTTAGGAATAACAGTCCTATGATCCTTGAGCCGGAGGGATCTACCCAAGGACACTACCATTAGTTAGTGTTAGAAGTCCTTAGGAATGATTGTAAAAGGAGAAAATGAGAATCGGAGAAAGAAGGTTGAAGAATCAAAAGAAATGTAAAGTAAAGGGTGAAAAGAAACACCTCAGTTATTCAACTTAGGGGCGGAACGGGTTCAATTCATATGCTCTTGGTTGTCACTTAGTGACACCGGTATTGAAGATTAAAAGTCGTCATGGACCCGGTGGCGCATGCACTAAACCTTCTTAGCCACTCAAGTTTTTCTCAGCGAAGCTTGTTTCATTCTCACGGGGAACCCTACGTAAACTATTGGCTTTTCTTAGAGATCATTGGTATTGAAGAAGGAGACCCTCCGCCTAGTCTCCTCGGAAAACCAAAGCACTATTGAGTCTAGAGCCACGAGATTCATCAAAAGATCTCTTAGGAACACTTGACATTTAATCACTTGATGATCAACAAATAAGATTATCGATGGTTCATATCGAGTCCTTCACGGATCTTAGCAACTGTCGAGAACATTTATGAGAGGTTCACATCATGTGATCCTCGATGATTGAATGGAAACTCTGCCAAGGTCAACATCAACGACATTGCGGTCACCCGGTAACTCCCGTGGATTACGTGGAGTGTGTCTCAAACGGTCTGATATGAGGTGATGCTTTGGTGTACCTCGGCGACTCATCTCGAGCTGTAGATGTACTTGGTACATCGCGTTATCTCACTTGTGGGACTCCACCGAGGCGGCCTTTGTAAGAATTAGAGTTGTGTTTTCACACTATGTTGTTAACACTCTCGAAGTTCAAACTTGTAAGTCGAAAACCGCTTATTACTAACCGTTTGAAATGTTTTCTTCTTATGGAAGCTCGGGGCGGGATGATCGTGTTGATTCTTCTCATGCTCACGCCAACATCATCACTAACGAAGTTCTATTCAAAAGCAACACAACCGTCGAATGATTCTTCGTCAACCAAAGAATCTACAAAGTTAAAGACTTAGAGAACTTCATCAAGTATTGAATTCCAACGTCATAGGCGTGTGAGCATGTTGAAGAATAACGTGGAACCTTTGAGCAGTGAAGCGGACACAGAGGCGATTGATGCGGACAACAACATACTATCACTTTCACCACAAAGAACAATGATCAAAGAACAAAGTTAAAGATGACGTCAAGCATAAGCATTCAAAGATAACTATCTCTACACGGGAGATTGTTCGAATCAAGGCAATTCCTCTCACAAGAAGAAGAATGTCGAAGGCGTCGAGCTACTATTACATCAACGCTTCACCGTTTACATTCATATATACTTGAGGGAGATTGTTGGAATCACTCTAAACAACATTTCAAGTATTTATATTTCATATGTAATAGGTAGCTTTATTATGGCCTTTATGTTTGTTTAAGGTCAAGCTTATGTAGAAGGCCCATAAGCTTAGGCCCAAGCCCAATAAGGAATAGGGAAGGAGAGGGTGTTGCCCTAGCTCCTTGCCTATATAAACAATGTAATAACCCTCACTGAGGGTTGGTTGTTCAAGTTTTCTCTTTCACATATGCCTTACGCATAACCGGTTATAATATTGTTTGTGTGTGTGTTAGATCTTGTTCATCCGCCTTCATCTCTTTCTCTATAACTTGTGTTTGTAAAACTAGTGAACTAACAATAATATTCTCCCCCTTTTTGTCGAAATAAAAAGAAGAGGCGAGGCGGAAAATGTAATGAGTTCGAGCCATTTTCTCCCCCTTGGCCAATGCTCCCCCTATATTGGGTGCCAAGAGAAAGATAAATGGATTGTGAAAAAACTACAAAAGAATGGTTAGTAATAAGCATCATCACAATAATACAAGCAATATCAACCATCAAGTAACAACCAACAATTATATAAGAAACAACATTCATTTGTTAAAAATTTTCATGACTTGAAAAATCATGAAATGGAACATAATGGATGTGTTGATACATAAGGAAGATCCTAAAAATTAGATTTTTTTTTTTTTTTTAAACTTAGAAATATATAAGAAAACTAGAGCCCTCATATTGAGGAGGTGGATGAGAAAAGCGTTTATTCGCTCTAGGATGTGGTTGAGGATAAACCTCATCTCATCTTAGAGCTCATGGACCATTACCCGGGTCCGTTCGCTAATGTGGGCGGTCCGCTCACAATTTGAGCAACCTTGTCTAGGTGGGAAAAAAAGGTTCATAATTAGGTGGTGGTTGAATGGTGGAATTGTTGTTGGTGTTGGATGGAGTGATGAGTGAGGAGAGCAAAGCATTTTGCATTTGCATAGCTTTACTAAGGTGAGAATCCACCATATTAGAGAAGTTGTGGATGTTTTCTAGTTGGGCTTCTATCTCCGATTTAGATTGTGGGTGATCTTCCCATAGATTCATCAATGTCCTCGATATGAGGAGACAAGGATGTTAGTAGTAGAGCATGGTCCCATACAATGGTCCATGAATGTCATTATGAAGTAGATGGAAGAAGCGAGGTTGAGGTTCTAACAGGGCGTTTGGGTCAAATGATGGGCGTGGTGACTCATGAGCGATTCAATCAATTGTACCAAATGATGGTAGTGGAGGTGGATTTGTGGGCCTAGGAGGCAAGTCCTCTAAGTCCTCCAAGAATGGGTTTGGAGATGTTGGTGGTGTGGAGAATAGTTCTAATAGTATGAGCTTGGGAGATTTAGGTGGTGATGGTGATTTAGATGTTTGGATTGGAGCCGGTGGCGGAGAGGTGACAATGGGAGTTTTTGTAGGTAGTGGAGTGGTAATTACAATGGGTGATTTTGGAGGTGGTGTAGGAGTGCTTAAAGTAAGAAAGTTTTCATCTCTTATGGAGGATGAGATGGTTAGAGGTGAGGAATCGGAAGATGAGCTAATGTTCACAAAACAACAAGGTCTAACACTCATTCTAGCCGTTTTCTTACATGGTTTGTTTGATGGGGAAGATGTGGATGACTTAGTCATTTTTGCTTAAGCTTATTCTAGGAGAAGATGAGAGAAATTGTTGAGGTGTGAGGATGATCATCTTTGAAGCTCTTAATTTATATGATTATGAGATTATGGATAATTGTGTTTGATTTGATGTTAAGCCATAGAAATGGAGTGGTTTCTAATGATTTTGAAGAGTTTAATGCTAGTCATATTATCTAAGTCAAGCCATACAAGAAGGTTTGAGTGAAGAGACCAAGATATGCAATAAATGTGTCCTAATGATTGCAAGATCTTGAAGTTCAGATCACCCACGGATCTCAAGGAACCAAATTTTTGGTTCCTTCCTTTATGAAAAAGGGTTCCTTGGGTGAATTTTTAGAATTTTTGAATTTTGGTGGGAAATGGGTATCCTAGATGTCTAAGTGTATTAAACTAGTTCTAATATGAATAAGAAACAGTAAAAACTATCCTAGAAACAAATTTTGGTAAATTGGAATGTGGGAATGAGTGAAATTCAACAACATACCTGGGCAACCCACGACACCAAAAAAATACACAGACGGATCCCAAATTTTGGGTTCGGCTGGTCTGTCAGTGCAAATTTGGCGGCACCAAAATTTTGAACAGACGGAACCAAAAAAATGGTTCCGTGAGATCGATCGAGGCGTTTATTTATGCGTTTTTGACCCCTGTGGAATTTTTGAATCCTAAAATTTTTCTTAAAACATATGGAATAATTATTTCTAGTTAGGAACAAGAAATAACGCATATATAAGCATAGTGAAGCATCTATTTTCAACAAGACTAATGATTTTCACTTAAAAGTGAAAATGGTAAAATTGATAACACCCGTGTGTTATCGCCGCATGAAACGGTTAGCATACATCAATTTTTAAGTTAGTTTATCATCCTACTGAGCGAAAACACATAAATAATATCATACAACATTGTTTCTTGTCTTGTCCCAAATACCCTCTTAAACCTCAACTCACTTATCCAACTTCTTGTAGATTTTGGTGATCATCCTACCAAGGCACTTGAACATCCCCTTGGTTTGCTTGAACTCCTCGTAAGGTTCTCCATACGGAAGTGAGGCATAGTACTCATGTGGTTGAAGCCTTGATTTGGGAAGGCGGTCTTGGACCTATTTGATGATGACAAAGGGTTGGAGGTTTTGGCCTTTTTCCCTTTGCCTTAGTCTTGGATACTCTTTCATCACTCAAGGGCACAAATATGTGAGGGATGAGAGAATAATCTAGTTTCAACCCTCTAGGACTTGGTGGAATGGGTGCATAAGCTCTATAAAGACGGGTGAGTAGCATCTCGTATGGAAGAACAACAGAGCCTTGAGTAGGGATGTCTACCATTCTCCTAGCAATGTAGTAAGCCAAGTTGAATGGTTGACGAGTAGACAAGCTATAGAGCATGTAAAAAAGGCAAGCATTGATGTGGTCTCTATTTCCTATGGTGCTAATGACATTGGCTCTAAGGAGTTCCTCCCACTTTTGAATTGAGGCTTAGGCTCATTGAGTTCCATACCGTATGGATCTCGGTTGACTTCCTTTCCACTCGAGTGACACGGGTTGGTGCTACCTTATCATTAAAGAGGTGCTCACGAATGGCGTCCTTGTCTACCAAAGGAGTTTGGTAGGAAGAAGCGGTCATGAATAGCATCAAGGATAGTGGTGACCACTTATCAGAGTAAATACAAGTACCACGAAGAAGGAATTCCTAACACTTGAGCAAATTGGTTGAGAGAAATGGTGTAGTCGTTTTGGTTGATCTTAAACTTGAGAGCCATTTGATCATCCTCATTTGTTATGGAAACAACACTAGCATAGAATTCTAGGACAAACCTAGGGCAAATTGGCTCATCGATGTCAAAGAGACAATCGAAGTTAATAGTGGCTAGTTCTTGACGGAGATTTGTTTTGTCGACAAAATATGAATGAATGGTCCTACCCTCATGGAAATACCTTTTCTCTAGACTCTTAGAGATTTCAACGTGTTCTTTGTTGAGGCCCTTAGTTTTGTGATGTTGAGGGATGTACCCAAGAGTTTTGTGATCGTAAAATTTTGCGGCTACCATGTTTGTTCCTAGGAGCAAGAATTTGCAAATTTTAGTAAAAACGAAAACAAAATTAGTGTTTTTGTTCTAGTGTGTGCCTATATGCAAACAATTTGGAGTTGCAGTTATCTCGACTTATTTTATGCATAAAATAGCTTTTATTGGTAGTGTTTGGCAAAAGACAAGAGATAACCCAAACGCTCCTAATTCAATGTGGCTTCATTTGAATATACCGGGAATGCATATTAGTTATACATTACCTTTAGTATTCAAGAGACATTATGCAACTGATGACAATAACATTTTTATTTGTATGAACAATGAGAATTTTTTTCCTACAAGTGAGAAGTTTTTCAAAATTTTGACATGGGGTTTTTAGTTTAATTAAGATAATGCCTTATGATAAGTAACTTCTAATTGGTGGGAAACATGATTAGTTATGCAATTTGATAATGTAGTTCATAATTTCTGTAATTAGCTATGCAATTTAACAATGAAGTTCATGTTATGAGCAAGAATATATATAATCCCCATGTATTGGTTTTGTGCATAAATTAGAACCCTAGACTCAAAATTAAGAGAAGTAATGTAGTTAGGATACTTACAATGATGTTTTCTGCTGTGATTAGTGAATGAAAAAACCTTAATAATGAGTTAGGTATGTTTTGGCTCGTTTTGGTAAAGTGGGTTGTGAAAAGAAAGTGTTTTGTATTTCAAAACTTTGCTATATTAGCACCACGGACGAGACGGACCCAAAAATTGGTTCCGTTCGTGTTGTCGTTTGGTGCCGTCAGAGTGCTATGACAAAGTTTTGCTAAATTGTTTTGTTTTGGTTATTCTAAGGTTTAGGCTATGTTTTAACTATATGTTCAGTTCCATTAATCCTAACTCAAGTCTAAGAAGATTAGATGGTTCTCGTTTAAGAGGTTTAGTTAGGATGTCGGCAATGTTATCTTCGGAGGATACTTTCTCAATTGAGATGTTTATTTTTTGAAGATTGTCACGAAGGAAGTGATGGCGAATTTCAATATGTTTCGTTCGAGCATGTTGGACGGGATTTTTGCTGAGATCGATGGCTCCTTTGTTATCGCAAAGTATAGAGATATCGTTGAGATGAATTCCGTAATCCACTAGAGCTTGCTTCATCCAAAGAGCTTGTTGACATGCCTTTCCGGCTGAGACGTACTCAGCTTCGGTAGTTGAGATAGCGAGAGCCATTTGTTTCTTTGGGAACCATGAGGTGAGACAATGTCCAACAAAAGTACAAATACCACTTGTACTCTTTCTATCGACATAGTCACCAGCATGGTTCGAGTCGGCATACACTATGGTTTCTATACCCGTTCCTTATGGATACAATAATCCTAAACATGTAGTGCCTTTAATGTATCTAAATATTTGTTTCAAGGCTTTTAAGTGTGATGCTTTGGGATCTTCTTGAAAGCGAGCACATAGACAAATACTAAACATAATGTCGGGTCTACTAGCCGTGAGATAAAGTAGGCTACCGATCATTCCTCTATATTTGTGTTATCTCTGATTCACCTTCCTCATCCTTGGTGAGTTTTGTTTAGAGGACATGGGTGTTTTAGTTGGTTTGAGTCTTCAAGACCAAATTTTTTAAACATATCTTTTATGTATTTAGTTTGGTTAAATAATATGCCATCTTCTAGTTGTTTAATTTGAAGTCCTAAAAAGAAGTTTAACTCACCCATCATACTCATTTCAAACTCGTCGTGCATGATTTTAGGAAAATCATCACATAGCTCTTGACAAGTTGATCCAAATATGATGTCATCAACGTATATTTGAACTATGACAATGTGTGATTCCCTTTTATTGGTAAAGAGGGTATTATCTACTAATCCCATGGTGTATTTGTGTTCAACTAAGAAAGTCTTAAGCCGATCGTACCAAGCTTTTGGTGCTTGCTTAAGTCTGTATAGTGCCTTCTTAAGTTTGAAAACATGATGTGGTTTTTCAAAGTCGGTGAATCCGGGAGGTTGAGCAACATATACTTCTTTGTTAATGAACCCATTTAGAAATGCACTTTTAACATCCATTTGAAATAATTTAAAGTCATGAGTACATGCATATTCAAGTAAGATTCTAATAGACTCAAGCTTAGCTACCGGTGCATAAATTTCACTGTAATCAATCCCTTCTTGTTGATTATAACCTTGTGCGACAAGCCTAGCTTTGTTCCTAGACACCACACCGTTTTCGTCCATTTTATTTCGAAAAACCCATTTTGTTCCAATTATAGTTTGATTTTTAGGTTTTGGAACTAATGTTCTTTGATTTAATTGTCCTATGACTTTTTCTAAAGGATGACTATTGGATTCTTTGATGTTTATAATTTCTTTATTTAATGGTTCATCTTCCTTGTCATTTTCATTTATTTCTTGACTTTCAACTAAGTCATCATCTACCAAAGGTGATGTCTTAGATGGAGGTGGACTTTCGTCGAATG
>CM040246.1:88579840-88797551 GCA_022545495.1 Chrysanthemum lavandulifolium
TCTACCAAGCTCTGAGCACCTTAAAGAAGAGGCAAGTGCTTCACATTCTCTTTGTAGCAGCATAAATGTTAAAGAGATTATATACAAATTCAAGAGTTTATAAACATTTTTCGGACTTCAGTAATTTAACATATACTTTTTGCTGTTTTCAGATAAACGAAACAGACAACATAGACATGGTGTCAAGTTTAATTCAAAAGATGAGCGTGAAGTATCCTACTATAATAGAAACCCTTGTGAATGAACGAGATCAGTAAGTATATTCTTTTCGATGAACATTATATCTTACTTAAAAAGCTAAATTTATGTAGTTATTATTCTCTTGTAGGTAATATCTAGTTGTATACTTGTTGCCCCTATTGCGTAACTAAGAATGATGTCCCATTTCACATATTGTTTATACAAGTGTAATTTGGACATTTTATTGATAACCAGTTAAGTCGTCTGTTATGGTTTATTGCTCTTTTTTTTTTTTAGTTGTAGCAGAGTAAGATGGTTAGCCTGCAACAAAATTATAAAATGATGGTTAAAGACCTACTTCATTCCATGTTATTATCTTGTCTGAATTAGTTGATTTAACTTTCCGTCAAGGAATAAACATGTCAATACTTGGAAATTTGTGGTACCCCTTTTTCTAACTTGTTTTTTTTTCTTCTTTTCGTTGTAGGTACATGTCGAGCAGGTTACTCTCCATTGCTAGCAAGCATAATTCTGTGGTTGCAGTTGTTGGAAAGGGGCACCTTCAGGGAATCAAAAAACATTGGCAACAGCCTGTTGCGGTTAGTGCTACTCTTTGTTTTCATTGTTGTGGTCCATATACTCCTTTTTACCTTTTGTACGCAAAGAATTTTAGTTTATGATTCTCTCCTGTCAACAAAGGCATTCTGGTGGTCTAGTTTGGGTCGGTCAAGGTACTTGGAGCCTCTATTTGGTTATCGGGTCAGATTCTATTTAAAACCGGAAAAGTTTTCCACTCAATTACATACAAATCAACAAAACATTATCTTTATCCAATAGTTAAGGAGGGACATATTATTTTGATGTTAAACTTTGAGATATGACTATTTTCTCGAAAGAAACTGTTTAAGGTGAATTCAGAACTCTTGTTTGGGACATAGGAGTATCTACTACAACTTCATATTGAAAATATTTTTTCTTTCTACAGGTTGAAGTTTTTATATGAAAACGGAACTAGTGATATTAATTTATTTTCTTCTGTATTAGCCACTCTTGAAGCTAACTATTTGAGCACTGTGATTGTCTCTGCAGATTAGGGAGCTTCTTCTGATACCTTCAGCAAAACCAATCATATCTGCAAGAACAATGCTGTCAATCATAGGAGCAGCGGTCACAGGGGTAGCTATTGCTTGGGGGGTCTATTATTCAGGCAGTAAATAATACCATTACCTTACCTTTTTTTCGCGATCTTATAAACTTGAACCCATACAAAATAGGACTTTCAAACAAAAACTGAAGTTAACTCAAAATCGAGTCGTACTCAGGTTATACTCTTCGTGTTTAATCTCACATCATGATGCATCATAGAAAAGGCTTTGTAGAACGAAAACGTATATCTTCTGGTTCTGGTTTGTTTGTGACTTTGCAGTGTTACATGTACATGTTTTGGGAAATTGTATGATGCATGTTGGCTACAAAAGTATTTCATGAAGTCTCAATGATTTGTGCTATCTTTTTCTTATTGCATATTTTATAATCTTCTTGTTCATGTTGTATTTTATATCTGCAAAGCAATTTTTCCTAGTATAAATCACCTCCCAATTCTTTGATAAAAATGTTTTCAAACGAAGATCATAGGTGTTTGTTTAATGAAATGTATGAAACTAACCCATCATTTTTAACGAATGCTCCTACAATTAACTTGGGTAACACGACTCCATCAAGAGGCAACCTAAAGATTTGCTTATGCTTTTTCCCATATTTATTCAAGAGCATCCACAATGCTCAATTCATTAAATACTTGATGCATTTAATGCATGGTATATTTAATGACTAGAGCTTTTAGCAAAAGCTTGAAGTTTGCCAAGTCTTTGTTAAAAGCTTTTCCAAAAAGTATTGTATGCAATGCTAAAAACCTCTTCAAATAGCTTTTTAAAATAGTAAAAAGCTATTGTTTAGTTTACCATTGCATTGCGGATGCTCTTAAGTTCAAGTTATTAAACTAAAAGAGGTGATTTGTACACTATTTTTTGTAGCATCCACTGTTGAATTACATCAGTGATGCACACAGTACAACACTGCTATGCATGATTTAGTTGTGGATGAAAAAGAAAACATAAAACAAGTTATATGTACAATTCTAAGTCGGTAGAGATTTATCAAAATAATATTCTTTATTTTATAAAATAATATTGTTGATGCATAATCTGGCGCGGGCTGGATTCGACGACTACTCCCCAGCCGCTTAAATCGCCTTCTCGAGCCCTAAGTAGACCTGTCAACAAAGAGAACCGTTAGGAGTGGACCCGAGGCCGTAGCCGGGGTCCACCTCCGACAGTCAAGTTAGTATCGGTGCGATGTGATGAATTAGGGTTAGAGTAACTCGTCATCTTGTGTATTATGTCCTCGAAGGAGATCCAACCATGTATTTATAGGGCATGGATTAGGGTTTAAGCGTAGAGTGGGCATTGTCTTTCTGGCCTCGACCCATTCTCGCCCGATCCCCGGACTATACGTCCACAAGCCCCCAAGTCTAGTATGAGATAGTGCATGGCTATGTTATGCTAGACTTAAGTTCTATTCATGGCACGTAGGCCTAATCAATCATGACGGCATGGCCCATGTGCGCAACTCAAGTGTGCCCACGGACGGACCATCTTCTTGTGACCCAAATGCGACGGTCGCGACTTGGCCCATGGCGCCGTCTGCTTAGCACGTATGATAGTTTTCCGCCACAAGGTGACAAGAAGACCTCGTAAGAAGAACACGTAGTTCTATAGTTGGAGTAACGTGACATTGCGATTGTGAGAGTCTCACAATGGTGAAAGTGGATCCCGTATGTTGCATCCCCGGGTAGGCGTACCTTTGTACCAATGGCGACGCGAAGATGGTGCGACGAAGACGTGCTTCGTGGCGGTGGTTGCGCTGTCGCGCGACAAAGAGGTGCGACGAAGACGCTTCTCAGAGGCAGGTTGCGCTACCGCGCGCGACAAAGAGGTGCGACGGAAGACGTGCTCCTCGCGCGCATTACATCTGTCTTTAAACCGACGAGGACGTCTCCCCTGCGGCAAGATGGTGCGAATATTTAAACCGTCTTTGTACCGGGGCTGCAATACCGCCTAAATATACCGCGTGACGCCAGACGGAAAGCAAGATGGTAGTATATACCTCGTAGCCCCCAAGTTTGATGGTGCTACTGTGTAGGAGCATTAAACTTAGTTATGCTCACAGAAACACTTAATGCAAACATTAAAAGTATATCTTTGTGAATCGCAACATATAAAACCTAATGAAGTGAAGCAATATATAGCACATAGCATATGAGCTTAACACATAAGAGAAGTAGCAGCATGGCACCCTATTGCGAGGTTTCTCAAGCTTCATAAATAATAAATTGTGTTTTTTTTCATTTTTTTTTTTTTTTTTTTTTGGGATGGATGTATCGTGACCGCGACTAATAGACGCAGATGGATATATCGTGACCGCATGGACTCGAACGTTTGTGGATGATCGCAGATGAACATAACATGACCACGGCCTTTGGTCCAAAGGCGCCGTGGCGATTGACTAGCATCGTGGTGTTTGCTCGTAGCTAATCTGCGAAGATGTCCGAACGAACGGCCTAACGCGGGTAGATTTATCGTGACTGCGTTGTTCGATCGTGCAAACAAGCGCGGACAGGCATACCAACCGTAAAAACAGTATCTGCGCGAATTAATTCGCGGCTAAAAGATAAAATAGGTCCTATCGTGTGGACTTTTTTTTTTATCCATTCGTCAAGGTGCTTGGTCGATAACAGAATGCAATTTAACGTAATGTTTTAATGTACGTTTAGATTTGACCATAAATAGGCCGACATGCAAAGCAAAGTTTGTGTCGTATAGCAGTAAACATCTTAAGATGCTTTTCTTTTGTATACTGTCAAATACATGTCAAATTATAAAGCAAGGTCTATGATGAGCACGAGTAGAATAAAAAAAATCATTAGTTTTCAAACTATCATGCTAGGACCTTATTTGCATATTTGAAGGGCCATGTTTACCCTTGATACCCAAATATGTACTAACCTCAGTAAGTCGATTAGTAATAATAGTAGAGAGCACACGAAGTTACTTTCTATGAAATATGTTGTTATGCGGTGAGCATGCGAGGCAAATATTTTGCTCGGGTCTCACGGATGGCGCCAACTGTTGATCATATCCATGCGAAATTGGATTCGACGACTCTTCCCGGGCCGTTCGTCGCCTTCTCGAGCCCTAAGTGACCTGTCAACAAAGAACTCGTTAGGAGTGGACCCGAGCCGTAGCCCCGGGTCCACCTCCGACAATCCGAGTTAATATCGGTGCGATGCGATGAATTAGGGTTAGAGAACTCGTCATCTGTGTATTATGTCCTCAGAAGGAGATCCAAATGTATGATTATAGGGCGTGGATTAGGGTTTAAGCGTAGAGTGGTCATTGTCTTACAGGCCCGACCCATTCTGGCCGGTCCGGACTATACGTCCACAAATATTCTTTATTATATAAAATAATCATCTATTGCTTATAAAAACATTGGACTAGTGGACATAAAACAAGTTATATGTACAATTCTCAGTCGGTAGAGATTTATCGAAAAAAAAAAAGAAAAAAAGAAAAAAAAAACCTTGTAGTAATGCCAAAAAGTATTCGTGCATGATGGAGACCCGATCCCCATACCCAAATTAACTGGTGAATCATCGAGTTGACCGGAGATGTGGACGGGACTTAAAATCCCCAAACTAATAAACCGATGATGGAGCGGGGATCAAAATAGCGAAATCCCGAACACTAACCCGACCCTGATCTTTTAAATGTATAAGTATATAAAAAATATATCTATATCCATATTAGATTTACTTGTATATGTAAAAGCATATGTATATCTATATTATATTTACTTGTATATGTATATGTTTATAAGTATTGGCATGTATATGTCTATGCATAAAGATAGTTGATATATTACAATGATCAATTACCTATAAGCACTAATTAAATATTTCAATCAACATTTTATTTAAGTACATACATACAATTTACATTGTTTTTATATTATATGTATGCTCGATATTTAAGATATTTTAAAGTTGAATTGACATTATAATCAATCTAAGTATGAATGATGTAGTTGGTTGAGGCACTTTATGGATCAAATTCTTTATATTGAGTTTTCTAGTTGTTGATTTCCTCGACCATCCCTTGTAAGTATCTCATATGGGGAATGTAAAGTTTTCACGACGGGGATGGGGGCGAGAATGAAGATGGAAAATGGGGACGGGGATGAGATAGAAAATACGATCCCAACATTCTCTGGCCGTTGTCATCCCGATCGTTACGTCTACTTTTGATATTAAACTACAACAAATAGTTTAACAGAATAGCTATTAATATTATTTTTTAATTAATTATAACTTATTAATATTTGATACATTAAAGTTCTCTTCATGTGGAATATTTTTAAGATCTACACAAAGGTGCAGATTGTCTTTAACTATTCTTGTAAAGTGTGTTACCTTTTTAAGTGATTTCCATTATACTTAACAAATATACTTTTTATCTTCAACAACAAAAAAAGTAATAATAACATTTATAATTCGCTTACTTCTTAATACCAAAAGCAAATAGTAACTTTCATGACGCCATGACGGTAATATATTGTTTTTAATATAGTTTTTCCTTTTTCTTTTTATTTTTTTGAACGGCGAAATGAGAGTTTTGATTTGATTCAACTGAGGTAGTTTTAAACCTTCTATTTTTTGTATGGCATTTTCCGTTTTACAATTTTATAATATAAATAAAATTATAAAAATAAAAAAATTGAAAAAAAAAAACAAAAAAACATGAAGGGTATCACTTGTAGTTTTAAAAAGGTCCTTTATATGAGATAAATAATTATTTCTAAAAAAATTAAAAAAAAAAAAAAAAATTGTCTTGAAATAGGACACTTTATTATCAACCAAGAAACTCGTATTAGTTACAGTCACTTGTAGTTATAGACAAAATAATTTTCAAAAGACTAGGACTAAAACCGCCATTGTATTTTAGTAAATCAAACGCTATCCTTATCATTTGGAAAGTACAAAGATCATCCATGTGAGAAACTTAAGTTGCAATTGTCCCTAATCAAAGTGAAATGACCAAACCACCATCGTAAATAAAAAATTAAAGATGACTAAGATAAGGGTATTTGATCATTTTTCTTTGGCTAGGAACTGAATTTACCAAATGGTAAATTAGTAAATGATAAAGATGCCCGCATTTTGGCCAAAGTACATAGACGATTTTTGACTTTTTTTTTTATAGTTCTATATTGATACTCTAGCCATATTTCTTCTTTGGTTAAATATATATGAATAATGATCAAATAAGAATAAAGAAACGGTAAGGATGAGAAATAACCACAGCCGCACATTTCAGATGCACCTACAAAAAAAGATGCATCTCCCATGAAATTTTTCTACTATATTTGAAATGTGTGGCTGAAAACATTTTTCATTCTTCTTATTTTTATTTTTCTTCTCAGTAGATCCATTATATAATATAACTGAACTTAATTTCTACAAATATAAGTAATAATGTTAATTTATTAACAGATTAGGTAATGTAACTTTCAACTTCGTCTCATTATTACCAATTTGCTCATTTGATACCTGCTAAACCTGTAACTTTGGCTTATTTGACATTTTATTTTAAAATAAATTACAAAAATCGTCTCGCGTGACTCAAATTAAAATGACTAAAATACCTTCTTTTTTCTTTCTCATTTCATTTGTTTACCTTTCATCACATCCTCTTTCTTCTCTATCTATTTTCTCCAAATTAAAAGAAAGAAAAACAATAAATAAATAAATACATAAATATAATAATGATTTAGTTGATAAGTAAAGTGATATTCAATAAATAATCTTGTACATATTCAATCGACGTGATCATCATCATTCATTCATATACACACAAACAAGACAAGTGTTGCAAAGTGAAAGGAACAACACATAAACACCATCCAGACACACATTCACATCTTCGATCCAAAAATTGTCAATTTTCACAATTATTAACAACAATAACAAACAAAATATATATATGGCTCACTCGAATACAAGAGCTTCATACATTATAATTGATTAAATAAGAAAACAAACAAACAAACAATACCAACAACAACAATATCCGATCCTATCAAAGCGAGTTATGAGTTAGGTGAAATAAACACCCTTACTCAAAGATAAAAGGACTGTTTTCAAAAAGACCTTTATCAAATGAGAGATTATTGACACACATTAGAAATTGATTGTCACACTCCAATGTACAACTAATTAAAGCATAATTTATAAACAGTATAACTGTTTAATGCACAGTTTAATGTGTGTCAATCGAAAAATAGAATGTGCAAATCATTTCCCCTATCAAATATATGTGTACAAGAAAACAGACAATATAAAGCAAAAACATACGAGATTAAATAAGGAAGATATGGAGATTTCGAAATTTAAATTATGATCTAGTAAGCAAGATATGGAGATTTTGAAATTTATGGCTGATATGAAACCTAATTCTCATGAATTGGCCATTCGATTTCTGCTTTAATTGATCCATCCAATATATTTATATAGTGGTAAATTCCGTATATCACTTGTTCAAATGTGTGGATCGGGCTTTGTTAACGATTTACAGAATTGGATTCTGTCAAATTGATCGAGTCGTGTTTGGTAATCTATTGGGTTTTTGATAAATCAACTATTTGATTTGATTCGGGTCTCGACCTTTTTAGAGGTAGTTGATAGCGATATTTTTTGGTGTGATTCGTCGGCAAAAATGAAGCATATGGTCCAAGGTTACCAGGAATCATAGCCATACAAGATGAAATGTGATGTTTGGAATAAGTTATGTAATTACTAGTATAAATTAGAGGAATTTTCATTTGGTTAACTTTATTTTGGTGCTTAACAAGGGACAAATCTCCACCATCCATCTAAATTAATCTAATGGTGGGATTAACTTAAGATTTAATAGATAAACCCAAGTCCATTTTTTTCTTCTCTTTTTTTCTTTTTTTATTCGCTTTTTTTGTCTTTTATTTTAATTCACGTTTTTTAAATTCACGTTTTTTTTTTTTTTTTGTTTTTTTTTAAATTCACGTTATTCACGCCTTTTTTAATTCGCGTTTTTTGCTTTCACACGCCGTCTGCTTTCATCGTTTCCCGCTTTCATACTTGCTTTTACGCTTTTATACGTTTTCGTCCATTTTCATACATATTCGTCCATTTTCTTACGTTTTCGTCCGTTTTCTTACGTTTTTGTTCATTATTCTTACGTTTTCGTCCATTTTCGTCCGTTTTCATACGTTTTCATCTGTTTTCATACTCGTTTTTACGCTTTCATACGTTTTCATCCATTTTCATACATATTCGTCTATTTTCTTACGTTTTCGTTCGTTTTCGTCCGTTTTTAAATGTTTTCATACGTTTATGAATATCACAAGTGATATTCAGTGATATTCAGATGATCACAAGTGATATTCTATGATATTCAGAATATAACTTGTGATATTTTAAATATCATAAGTGATTTTCAACTAATATTTTGTAACATCAAATCACATTGATATTCGAATATCACAAAGTGATATCCAGAAAATCACAAGTGATATTCATAATATCACAAAGTGATATTCGAATATCACAGTGATATCCAGAAATCATGTGATATTCGAATATCACAAATATATAATTTGAATAAGAACTACATAGTTTGGGGTAATTGTTTAATCTTATTTTATTTGCTTATGAGCTTATGTGATTTCGGTTTATGTTTCACAAGTTTATTTTGCTTATTTTGAAACTTATAAAAATATGTAAGTTTATATTTACCACGATAAAGAGAAAATGGTCAAATTTTGGTTTAGAGTTCATACATATTCATCCGCTTTCATACGCTTCCGTCGGTTTTAAATGTTTTTGCCGTTTTCATATGTCTCGAATATCACAAGTGACATTTTGTGATATTACAAGTGATATTCGAGTATCACAAATAATATTCAATATCACAAGTGATATTATGTGATATCCGGATGATCAACAAGTGATATTCGTGATTTTACAATATTACAAGTGATTTTCAACTAATGTTTTGTAACATGAAAATCACAGTGATATTCGTAACACCACAAGTGATATCGGAAAATCACAAGTGATATTCATAATATCAAAAGTGATATTCGAATATCAAAAGTGATATTCGAATATTTTTGATATTCGAAAATCACTCGTGATAGTCGAAACGTGTGAAAACATAAGAAAACGGAAGAAAACGTAAGAAAATGGACGAATACGTATGAAACGGACGAAACGTATGAAAGCGTAAAACACGTTTGAAAATGGATGAACGATGAAAATTGACGAAACGAAAGAAAACCGATGAAAACGGACGAAACGTATGAAAACGGACGAAAACATACGAAATGTATGAAAACGGACGGCGTATGAAACGGACAAAACGTATGAAAATAGACGAAACGAAGAAAAACGCGAATGAAAAAAAACGTGAATTAATAAAAAACGAAAAAAAAAAAAAAAAAAAAAAAAAAAAAAAACGTGAATTAAATAAAAAAAAAGGTTAATTAAAAAAAGACAAAAATATGTGAATAAAAAAAAGATAAAAAGACAAGAAAAAACATGGACTTAGGTTTACCTTTTAATCTTAGGTTAATCCCCACCATTAGATCAATCTAGATGGATGGTGGATTGTCCTTAAGAAGATAAATTTGTGGGTAAGCAAAATAAAGTGTCTCTTATTAATAATTGTTCTTTATGTTATTGGCTTTTTATTTTAAGAAAATAAAAAAATAATAATAAAAAAAAAGAAAAAGAAAAGGGGGGTTAAAATGCTTTTAGTCACATGGATATTTATCCGGGCAAATTGCTAATAATTACACCAACAACAAGTGACATTACTTAACTTGTTAGTAAGGGTGGTGGCAACCCAAGTCGGTATGCCTTCGGCATCAAGGACACCGATCGGCATGCCCATTGCCTTTTGTTCGGCTTCAATCGGTGTGGGATGAAAATGAAGATAATCGGCATCCTTTGCCGATTCTACATGGAAACCAACTAGCCGTTATGCTAGTCAAAGTTACCGTTAGGTTTTATTAAAAAAAAAAAAAAAACCTTTTTTTTTTCTCTCCATATTTAAACACTATCATTTAACATTATTTCACACACAAAAACATCTCTATTTTTTCTCAAACAAAAACATTTCTATTTCACAAACAAAATGGATTCATCTTCATCTTCATCTTCTTCATCCGAGGACGAGTTAGATTTTCTATCCGACTCTTCCGAGGACATGTTTTCCACCGGTTCTACCATAGAAACCTATTTAGCCGCGTGCGATGCCATTGAAGACACGGCTAGCTCAACCCGAAGACATGTTACCCGTTTTCGAGAAAAAGCTCTAGAAACTCTAATGAATGACTATTTCGTCGAAGAAAACCCAAATTTTCCCCCTGATGTTTTTCGTGAAAGATTTCGTATGAATAAAAGCTTGCTTCTAAAAATTGATGGTGATATCGAAGCGAATTTCAAATGGTTTAATGCACATGGTTATTCGTCAACTCGCAACGGGTGGACCTTCGGATAGATACGATGACTACTTAAACATGGCACGAAGAACATCAAGTTATTTTTATAATTCGGTATTTTTTAGTTTTATATAATTCGGTATTTTTTATTTTTTATAATTCAATATTTTTTATTTTTAATAATTCGGTATTTTTTATAATTCGATGTATTTTTATAATGTTTTCGTTATTTATAATTCGGTATACTTTGTAGGTGAATGCCTTGATCATTTTATGACGGTAATCCAATTATATAGGCAAGAGTTCTTAAGTAGGCCGACAACCCACGACGCTGCACGCTTATTCGAGGCACATGAAGAGCAACATCACATTCTCGAATGCTTGGTAGCATTGATTGTACACATTTCGTTTGGCGAAATTGTCCTAGGCATTGAGAGGGCAATATAAAGGGTGATCACCAATACCCGACTATTATGCTTTAAGCCGTAGCTTCAAATGATATGTGGTTTTGGCATTCGTTTTTTGGTCCTCCCGGTGCAAATAACGACATCAATGTTTTGAATCAATCTCCGTTGTATCTTACTCATCGAAATGGAACGGCGCCAAACAATTCATTTACTCTAAATGAACGGCTTTACAAACGTGGATATTATCTTACCGATGGAATCTATCCTACGTATTCAACGTTTGTTAAAGCATATCCTTATCCAACTGACCCGAAAGAAAAGAGATTCAAGAAGCTACAAGAGTCTGCACGAAAGGATGTCGAAAGAGCTTTTGGTCGTCTTAAAGCAAAATGGATTATTCTCAGATATCCTCTCCGGGCTATGTCCGTCGAAAAGATTCGAAAAATCGTTCATACGTGTGTTATATTACACAATATGATTTTAAAAGATGACGGGGTGGCAATATCACCGGTTCATATAATGGATCTACCGATAATGCCAGTTTATGACCCGAATGTACTACCGGAGTTACAAGACGAAAATATCCATCACCGTCTCCGTTATGATCTTACGGAGTATGTGGACGCTTAAGACTTACCATACCTTGATGACTAGTGTTTTTTTTTAACAAGTATTATGTAATTTTCAAGAATCATACATGAAGTTTCCTCAACCGAATCATCTCCGGTTAAGTCCACCAATGCTAGGATTTCTCCCACACCAAGGAAACCAATCAAACTAATCCCCAAGAAGAGTGTTCTCACTAGGATTTCATCACCTAGTTCTACTATACCAAACATACCCTCCACAACTCAACCAACATCATTAGTGCCTAGAGCCACTTCACAATCATTTGAAGATCCTCAACCCACTTCACTTGAACTTCCACTTCAAGAAACTCAAAACCATGACAAGGATTGCTATCATTGTAAACATGTTGAAAGATTGAAACATGAACTAGATAGATTGATACATGAACTACAAGCTCAAACTTAGAATGTTTAGGAAACTTTTCTCATCCTTGATCATCATTAAGCTTTTAGTTGAATCTTAAGTTTGGGTTAACTCATTAGCATTAGTAGCACTTATATGGCTAAGTTCATTCTCTTAGTTTTAGAGATTTGATTGTGTATCTCTTGTTTTATTGAATGAATACTTCTATGCTATGATTATTTTGTGTGTTGTGTTTGTTATATTGTACATATATCTCATTTTTTCATTAGCATTGCTTGACATTTCTTCACTGCTGAAGAAACTGTCATCAGATAGCCGGATCCCTCTAAAACACCTAGACGGATCCCTCCTTGAAGGGAACCGTGGGATCCGTGGTACAGAAACACAAATGTCTACTAACTTGAGTTTTATTTGCAGAAAATTTTGTACTATACTCTTGTTCTCTAACCTTTACTTTGTAGATTTTCAAAATACATATGAAGATTTTGACACCATACAAGCTAGGGGGAGCTTTGTGTCAAACGATATTGCAAAACATTTGCAACATTAATCCGTTTTTGGATTATACTTCATGATACCCCATTGCATCTTTGCAATATTCAAGGGGGAGCACGTTTTCGTCACTTAGACGAACCATTTGCAACATTAATTAGTTTATTTTACGTTATGTCCTTAACGCCCTTTCAAAGGGATGGACTCGTCAAGGGGGAGTTAAGACGAGTATCATTCCCGTCACTTGCTCTCTTTACATTTTTACATAACCTTTCTTATAAAAATTGTGTTAGTTTCTTTTAACACTTTTTGTTTCGACAAAAAGGGGGAGAAGAAAGTAAAAACTACAAATTCACATTTTGTCGATAACAAACGTAAAATCATATTAACGAAACAAATAAAATACGTAATTGGTTTGAACTAATAGTTTCTAACATATTCACATTTTCACAAAAAACACTAAAACAAGTATAAGTGATTTTATGATTTAAGTAATACATATGTACAACAACTAGTGTTTACATATTTGGATAAAATATACACATAACTAGTATGTAGTAAATTGGGTAATATAAATGGGTAGAAACTTAAGTATCACAACCCATTGGGCAAATACATTGAATGTAGTGGGTACAACCCAAAGCCCATAACCCATGGATCTTGACCCATAACCCATTGCATGACATCATGCTTATATCATACATGGATGCTATCCATAACCCATGGATCAACCCATACCCAGTGACCAAGTGCATTGCACTTAAAGATACATTGTATCTAGCCAAAGATCCATGGTTCAACCCATGACCCATAACCAAAATACCCATGGGTAAAGGGGGCGTCACGGATCCCTAGCTTAACGCTAGACGGATCCTTTGTGGAAGGATCCGTGGGATCCGGGAACAATAGGATTTTTCCTCTATAAATAGTGAGCCATTTCTTCATTATTTCTCACCCTTTCTAACACACTTTCTCCCACGAGTTAAATCTCACTAACCTTAGATCCAAGAGATCTATGTTTGTAGTTTTGTTTTTGTGTGATCTTTTAGGTTCCTCTTAAAGGCAAGATCACCACCTTTGAAGTCGAGCAAGCTCAAGTCCATGAGTTGCCAAGCTTCCTCATCATCAAGGCTCTTCAAGTCCTCTTGTTGATGATTCCTTTATCTCTTCAAAGTAGTGTAGTGTTGAAGACATTAGTGAAAGGTGTCTCAAGTGTCAAGGCGAAGATATTAGTGAAGAGTATCTATCGCCTATAGCATAAGCACTTGTGGTAGGTGCTTAGAAGTCAAGACAAGAAGCATTAGTGAAAGGTGCTTGAAGTCAAGACTTGAAGCATTAGTGAAAGGTGCTTTGAAGTGAAGACACAAGACATTAGTGAAAGGTGTCTTGTAGATCTAGTCAAAGGCATTAACGAAAGGTGCCTTAGATGTACATTCGATATGGTGTGTTTCGATGTACTAGATAGACTACCATTAGATCCAAGGATATTGATGTCCTTGATGATGTTGTAAAGGAGTAGATCTCATTTGGGATTAGTCGTTTGTGTAGTGTGGTAGTAGTTCCTCCATTGCAATGGAACTAGGTGCTTAGCCTAGTATCTAATAAAGGGTAGGCGACGTTGTGAAGGTGTAGTTCACCTTGGTGTGAAAGAACTCGGTGGTTAGCCTAGCACCGTGTTAATACAAATAAGCCGTAAAAACGTTTATTTATATTTTACGATCTTCTAATGTTTTGTCGATAACAAACGTAAAATCATTTTAACGAAACAAATAAAGTACGTAAATAGTTTGAGTTAATAGTTTTCTAACACACTTACGTTTTTACATAAAACACTAATACTAGCTTAAGTGATTTTATGTTTTAGATATATATATATATATATATATATATATATATATATATGTACAACAACTAATGTTTACATATTGGGTTAGCACATACTTAAACTAAGTATACTAAAATGGGTAAAACATGTATATACTAAAATGGGTAAAAACAAGTATATACTAAATGGGTAAAACTTGCAAATGGTATTGACCCATAACCCATGGTTTTATATATACCACTTAACCAAGTTCATTGTATCTAGAAAGAAACCATGGATCAACCCATAACCCATGACCCATGACCAAAAATACCCATGGGCAAAGAGGCGTTCCCACGGATCCCCGACTTTGTGCTAGCGGATCCTAAGTGGAAGGGATCCGTGGGATCCGGAAACGAGAGAAAATTTTCTCTATAAATAGAGAGCCATTTCTTCCTTTCAAGGCATCACTTTACACACATACTTTCCTCAAGTATTCTAACCCTCTAACCTCAGATCCAAATGATCTATGTAGTTTGTCTTTGTTTTTGTGATCTTCTAGGTTCCTCTTAAAGGAGAGATCACCACTTCTTGAAGACGTGCAAGCTCAAGTCCATGAGTTGCAATGTTCGTCATCATCAAGACAACTAAGGTTCTCTTGTTGATAGTTCTCCCTTTCTCCATAGATATTGGGTTAAAGGCATTAGTGAAGGATGCCGAAGTGTCAAGACGAAGCATTAGTGAAAGGTGTTTATCGTTCGTGTCAAGAGCATTAGTGAAGAATGCTATAGGTGTCAAGACGAAGGCATTAGTGAAGGGTGCCAAGCGTTGTGTCAAAGGCATTAGTGAAGGATGCCAAGAATCAAATCAAGTAGCATTTGAGAAGAATGCCTAGGTCGTATAATCGATGAGTTGCATCGTTATACATATAAGTATTTGTTTATTTACAAGGATGGTGATATCCTTGATGGTGTTGTAACAAGGAGTAGATCTCCTCGAGATTAGGTGTTGGTCGTGAAGGGTAGTAGTTCCTCCATAGTAATGGAACTAGGTGCTAGCCTAGTACCTAATAAATGGTAAGCGACGTTGTGATAGGATTAGTTCTCCTATGGTGTGAAAGAACCGGTGGTTAGCCTAGCACCGTATAAAGGGTAGGCGACGTTGTGTTAGGTGTGGTTCGCCATGTGATTGCGTGCAACAGTCAAGCTAAATCACTCAAGCCTACCACTGTGAATGGCGAATCGTAATCGACTTAAACCGCTCAAGCACGAACTCAATGAAGATCCGAGGAGTATAGTGTTTCCGGTCGTTATGTCCCAAATGAAGTCAGCAATGGATCACCAAACGATATAGTGATCGGAGAGATTTGAGCAAAACAGGGATTTGGATTATTATAACTACGGAAAAGCTCATAAACTACAAGGGCTTAAATGCAAATTAAAGGAAATTAAAAGATAAAATATATATATATATATATATATTAAATAAACGCTATCACTATATTTAAAATGATGAACGTTTAAAACCTAAAACATACGTTTAAATAAAAATTACGTAAACGTACAAAATAAAACGTGAAAATAAATAAGGAAAATACCTACGGATATGAAAAATACATTTTTACAATCCTAAATATAAAAGAAAATTATTAGAAAAGGAAAATTATTTATTTAATTATTATTAATTAAAACTAATTTAAACTATTTATAAATACTCTAAAATGGAAGAAAATACAAAATAAGGATAGAAAAATAAAATTAAGATTGAGAAAATCTAAATTATTATAAAACTAATTTTAAAACTGAAAATATATTTTTAGACTTTTATGTATTTATTATTAATTTAAAACTATTTAAAACTAATTAAATGCTAGAAAATACTAATTAAACCAAGAAAATTATGGAAAACTACTTTTAGGCTTTTTATATTTATCTAAACTTAAGAAAATGAAAAATTATTTTTGAACCTTTCTTAATTTTTGTATTTAAAGCTAATTAAAAAGGCTTAAAAACTAATTTAAATTAAGAAAAATAGCAAACAAGCTTGGAAAAATATGAAAATTTCAGGGAAACTCTAAAATATTATTAGGAATCTAGGAAAATTAGAAAAACAAGTGCTTGTGTGGAGGAATTGGGAACTGATGTGGGAAGTGCTTATGAAATAAGCACTTGGAATAAGCTAAAGGGACAAAACAAGTACCACACTGATACACAAGCTACTATAAGCTAAAATAGCTAAAATGCAACAAGTCTCAAATGCTTATAACCTCTGGAATACAAGTTGCAATGATTTGATGATATGAGATATAAGCTAAAAACAGATAAAAGGGTACCAAGTTTGAGCTTATGCACAAGCTTCAAAATAAGCTGAATATGAAAAACAGATAAGGGACTCTATACTAGACCTGGGTAGGAACATGCAAACCAAAAATTAGACCTTGCCAAGCTCAAATGAGCTTGTGGCAAGGGCTGCAAGATCTGCAAAAGCCCTGTGCAGACTTAATACCCTGCACAGGGCACTTAACACCATATTGATAAGCTAGTTAAGAGCTTAAAGAAAATTTGCAAAATTATGAAAAAATCACAACCATAAACTAGACCAAGAGAGGTTTTAAAAGCCACAAGATTCACTTGAATTGACCAAGAAATGAGTACAATAAAAATCACCCTAGTTGAGCTCAAAACTAAGTTTTACCATTTTGACTTTTGAGCAGGTTTTGAAAAGTTGACTTTTATGGATTTTGATCATGATTTTTGAACTGAAATTGATGTAATAAGGTGGAATGATGCTACTGCAAGTTGTATTTATGAAAGTTAAACACAAAATGAGCTTTTGGTTTTGTAAAAAGCTCAACAGTTAACTGATAAAAACATACAATGGAATTTTGACTTAGAGCTTTGTAGGCACAAGTAAAAGACTCAAATAAGTTCAAAAGAGTTATACAAACTTAAAACAACAAGCACTAACTACTGCATAACCCTCTAAAACAGATTAGGCACCCAATCCCAAACACCACTGTTGCAACTGTTTTGCAACTATTTATGAAACAAACTACTGAACCAGTTAATATGATTGATTAAACTGAGTGAAAATTACCTAATTACAACTAATTAAACACATAAAAACCAATTGTGACCACAGATACACATACAACCATAAACTGCAATTTTTACTTGAAAATTGAAAGTGAGCAAATCACTCACCACTGTTCCAGCTGGCATGCAGGCTAAAACCAAGACTATAACTACACTAGATGCTACTATTCCAACCCAAATCCAAGCTCTGCATTACCCAAATCAGCTTCATTTCCCATTAGGCTCCAGTTTTGACTTTTGTTGACCATGGATCAAAACAATTTGAAACTTAATTGTGATCTTATAGAAAGCTTATAAAGAGCTTAAACAAACTTAGTAAGGCTTCAAATAAGCCACTAACAACTTGGACCATAGAATTTGAAATTGAAAATTGTAACAGTAATCTTGAAAATATAAACTTATATAAAAACTTGAGAATGATATCCAAAAGCACCCTACAATGATGATTTAACTTGAATATTATATAAAGAAACTTAGATTACAACATTTTAACTAAACTAAGATATTGATTAAAAAAAACGACATAAGGAAACTTTTTTAAGACTAACTGCCTCTCTCTAGCCTTCCTCTTGCTCTTTTTATACCTCCAAATGCTTCTCTCTCCTCCTCTGAGCTAATCCCACATGCTTTCAGAGCCATTGGATGGCTTTAGAGTGATATTGGCCATTGATCAATTTTGGCGCCAAATTTGGTTTTTAACAGTAGGAGCTTGAGTGTGATGAGGTGAGATGTAATTAATGATTTTTGTATTGTTAGGAGGTGGAGGGGGGGACATGGTAAGCTAGGGGATAAGATGGAAGTGTGTTGCAGAGGTTTTTGCAGAAAGCAGTTGAGGAAGAAGATAAAAGAAAAAGGGCGTGTGTTATTGTTTGACTGGGGAGAGTTGACCAGGGCAGTGTTATTGCAAGGGGGTCCAAAATTCTTAATGACAGGGGCCAAAATGCAAGGCAGGGGTCCAAATGGGTTTAAGGTTTAATAATTATAGGGACCTAATGTGTAAATCCTGAAAATTCAAGGACCTAGCTGCCAATTCTGAAAAGTTGATCCAAGGGCTGAAAGTGACAATCTCAAAAAGTACAAGGACCAATCTTGCCATTTTCTAATTTTCCAGGGGCCAATTTTGCCAATTTTCAAACTTGAAGGACCAAACTTGTAATTTTCTCAAACTTTTATATTTTTCACCAAAGGACTAATTTTGACAAGTTATGATATTAAAAGGACCTTTGGTGATTTTTCTTTGAAATTTTGACTCGTGGACTATTTTGACAAATTTAGAAACTTGGGGACTGAAGCGCCAATTATGCAAACTTTGCTCATTTTTCATCCGATTTTGAACATTTTGCATCGAAACATATAAAATGTAATTTTGGAATATTTTCGATATTTTGATGCATTTGAGCATTTTAGGCGTTTTGCGCTTCAGATTGACCAAAATGATGAGTATTTACACACTCATCAATGATCACACTAAACTATTGCTAGTCCCTAGCAATCTTTTGAGAACACATAATGGATTTGAATCTCTTTACCAAAAGCCATTACTCGAGTAGCCAAATGTTTCGAGTTCAAGTAAGAACCATGGTACATCGATAACCATGTGATTTTGAGCAAACCACCGCCTTTTCAACGGATTTGATTTTGTCTTTACCGAAGCCGTTTGCTCGGACTAGCCAACTCTTAGATAAATTATCAATATTATCTTTGGTGAGTGATTACCAATTATGGTTTTTCCATCGCCTTTACCACAAGCCATAACCTTGCGGGCTAGCCAACTCTTCACTTTTTAGGATATGGTGGTGAAAACCATACAATTTTGGGCAAATTTCAAGCCATATAAAAGGATTTGAGAAATCTTTACCAAGAGCCGTTTGCTCTGGATTAGCCAATCCTTTAGTTTTTTAGACAAGCGGATCGATAACCAAATGAGAAAGTGTAAAACACTTACTCCAAAAAATTTTGGCCAAAATGGGGAATTAAGCGGATAATATATGATAAAATTCGTGAGAATTCCCCACACTTAGAAATGAATATTGCCCTCAATATTCAAAGTACCGCGGTTATGCCGAAACAAAGAACGTAAAAGGGAAATACTACGGCCATTATTTAGAAAGATGTTTTTTTTTTTTTTTTTTTTTTTTTTTTTGAATAAGACTTATATACAAAACATGTGGGCAACCCCCACACTAGGGTGGTACACACGGTGAAAACCCATGTTCAACTATCGTTTTTGATTACCGAGTCGCTAGCTTGACTCGACCCAATTCATTGGTTCATGGGAAGCAAAGTGGAAGAAACAATCTCCATCTGGACTTTCATTCAAGATGTTTGGACAAACATTTGAAGCACGTGAAAGTTCCACACCGATGAGATATACATAGAACCGCTCAAAATGATAAATGAAAATGCCGGGTCAAAGATAGTGTCTTCATTCCCGAAGGAGTGAAGATGAAGAGAAATCACAAGATATTTGAGGAAAGGAAGAAAGATTTTGATAACAATCAAGATCCATTCTTCATCCTCAAATCTGATATATATCGGGAGGAAGGGTGAAGGTAGTATCATTAATAAGCAAACTCGTATGATAGAGTACACCTTCCTCCAAGCTAATATCATCCTCAAGATCAAAATAGAAATGATCATGTTCCGAGGAGATATGTCATGAGAGTTCACCGGAGAACTCTTCATGAAGAGAATCATTCACATGAAGTGAAGTTGTGAACTCTTGTTCCATAGTAGGCTCATCACTATCCTCAATCTGAGTATCAAAGAGTGGATTCTCAGAAATTGAAGTGAATTCAGAATCGAATTTCTAAATATAAAAAAAGTATGTGGTTTAAAAAATCTCTAAATATAAAAAAAGTATGTGTCCTTGTAGCCGAACCACTATAAATACTCGTGTTGTGGTTTTGTGCTTCTTACTCTTATCTTTTCATTACTTACCTTTATATGCTTGTTTATCAACATCCAACACACACATCCAAATAGATTGACATAAGTCGATCTAAATAGATAAAAAGGAAGTTTTAATTGGGCAAAACTATTCAACCCCCCATTCTAGTTTTCCACAAGATGGAATGATATAATTGGTGAGTGATTAGATATGAAAAATGATTTATGCATGGTTGCCACCACCCTAATAAATTAACCTTGATATTTATATTTTGTAGAAATTGAGAAGTTCATTCCAATTAAATAGACTTAACCTTATTTTTTATAATTTGTTTCTTCAAAAGAAGTTTTAAACTTTTAATCATTTGATTACACGAGAAATAGACAAATATGTTATCAAACTTTGATAAAATATTCACCGAAGTTACTAAAGTTTAAAATATTACAATTAGGTTACTAAAGTTTGATTTCCGGTTACATATATTATTGAACCTTTTAAATGATGACCTTCCTTATTTTTTAACTACAAAATCGGTCCTTGTGGTTAGCCGGGTTTCACAGATTTAGTCCATAGACCACTATTTCTGTTAGTTTGACCCTTTCCTTACGTTTTCGTTCTTTTTTTTTTGCTTTTTTATTCGTTTTCAACCGTTTCTACGGTTTCGTCGTTTTTATATGTTTTCGTACGTTTTTATACGTTTTCGTTCGTTTTTCTACGTTTCGGTCCGTTTTTCTTACGTTTTCGCCCTCTTTTCTATGTTTTCATACGTTTTCGTCCGTTTTCTACGTTTTTATTCGTTTCAACCGTTTTTGTACGTTTTCGTCCGTTTTTATACGTTTTTATTCATTTTCATCTATTTTTATACGTCTTTATTCGTTTTCATCCATTTTTATAAGCTTTTGTCCGTTTTCATTCATTTGTATACATTTTCATCCGTTTTCGTCCTGTGATCAAAAGGTATCCCCTTGACTGATTAATTCCAGTAAAAAAAAAACACCAAATTACTAATATAATGTATGTAATCATTTAGAATCATATTTTATTTGATTATACGCCTAAATAGTTTGTGAATATTTAGTTTGTCATTTAAATGAAAAAACCAAAAAGTTTTTTTGTTTTATGCTTATTTTGATTTAAGTTATTTTATTACATGTTCTTAACAAAGTGTGTTTGAGTATATTATGTTAGGAAAACGAATAAAAACGTATAAAAATGGATAACGAAAAAAAAAAAGGTATAAAAATGAATAAAAACGGACGAAAATGTATGAAACGGCTGAAAACGAATAAAAACGGACGAAATCGTATGAAAACATTGAAAAGCGGACGAAACGTACGAAAAACGGACAGAAAGTTAAGAGAAACGGATGAAAACGTATAAAAGCGAATGAAAACGTATCAAAACGGATGAAAACGAATAAAATGTATAAAATGCTTGAAAACGAATAAAAACTTAAAAAAAAAGACAAAAACGTAAGAAAACGATCAAACTAACAGAAATAGTGGTCTATGGACTAAATCTGTGAAACCCGGCTAAACACAAAGACCGTTTTTGTACTTAAAAAATAAGCAATGTCATCATTTAAAAGGTTCAGCAGCTTATGTAACCAGGGATTAAACTTTAGTAACCTATCAATAACGTTTTATACTTTAGTAACTTAAATGAACATTTTGACAAACTTTGATAACATATTTGTCGATTTTCCCTTTGACTACATCTTGGTTAAAGTTTGGTCTCCTTTTAAAGTATCAAGTCAGGAATCCTAATGAAGATTGCGGTTTTGAATTAAATTTAGATTGTAAGTGACGTAAAGATATGACAATAACATGTTTTTACAACATTTTTCGTTTCATATAACGTTAACTATTTTGCATCCAAATTCCAAAATCATTGAACATGTAAAGAATATGTATACTCGCAATTCAACTTGAAAGTTATGTCTCACCTTGGTAAACTCAACTTGCTTTTTTAATACCGCAAGTCATTAAAGTTTCGTATAATAGGGAACACTTTGAATGTAATTTAGGTCATCTCAAATCATACATTCTAAAAATTGTCAAATTTGAAAGAAAAAAAAAAGAAAAAAAAAAAAAAAAAACATTTTCAGTAACAATCTTCTTCAAAAGATGTTTCTCCAATTATGCATTTCGTATCTCACTTCAAGTCATTTTATACTAGATTAATGTGTCTTCAACCAATAACATAATGTAGATTAATGTGTCTTCAACCAATAACATAATGTATCTATATTACTTATATAGTTATATGTATATATTGCTTTATTTTAAGATTTAAAAGAGGAATAGTGATCATCTAAATATGAAGGATTCTTAACAATGCTCTAAAAAATCTCAAATATGGAGCATGCTTGAAGATGTTTTTGCGTCCTCCAATCTCTAAATATAAAAAAAGTATGTGGTTTAAAGATTATGGTTGGATATGGCCTTAAGACTGAACACAGTCATGAGCGAGCATTACCCTGTCATATCAACTTTCTCTCTCCGATGATCAAACACGACTAAATTGTCACATTCGGTAACAAAGTTAATCTTTATTACTAAAACTATAAAGAGGGTGTTGTAAAAATCAGACAAAAAGTCGACCGATTAAGGGATAGAAGCCTTGCTCCACCGACTGTGACCAAAACACCCATATTGGTGATGACCGATATTCATATTGGTCGACTTATAATTTTGACCGACTTTTTCAGACCCACTGCGAGTAGCCTAAAGTGTGCAGAATACGAATTCGAACATCAATTAAAATAAATCATTTTCATATGTAATTGCACTCTATTCTTTTTTTCTTTAATTCATCATTACTTTACTCCTTCTGAAAGGCTACTTTCGAAACCGATTACTAGTTTGACAAGTTAGATTAAATGATAAGAAAAATTAAAAATAAGAAGGATGAGAAACAAGTATAAACACATATTCACGATGCATCAATATGAATTAAATGCATCTCTATTCATTTATATGTATCATAAGTGTTTTCTACTTCAAAATTAGATGCATAAACATATAATCGATGCAATTAATCAAATTAGGCGAATCCTATGAAGTATTCGTCCTCCAAATGTCAAATATGGTTCTAGTGCTACTTTGCATAGTTCACTTTTGAAATCACTTCGCATGGAAATGAAATGTATCTAGTTAAAGTCGATACATCTCAAATGCGTGATTATAATTACTTCTCATCTTTTTTATTTTAAATTTTCTTTTCATCGAATCCCTACCTCTATTTTAATTTAATGAAATACATTATTTAGATATGAAAATAGTTATTAAACTTATCATAGCTCATAGTAGCTAAAACTTTATGGTTATAAAGTGACAAGTTGCTTTAATAACAGTACAATTTCATATTTTAGGTAACTTAATTATGGTTAAAAGGTCTTTTGTAACCAATTGGGCTATCTCAGTTAGCCATTAAGGTTGATTTTGGGAAAGTTGTTACCATATGCGAGAGGTCTCGAGTTCAAGTTTCTCCGTAGGGGTTTTCCTTTAAGGTGGGAATATGTGAGGTTTTGCCCCATAGATGTGTCGATTTGAGGCTAGCAGGGACTATCTTTTGGGTATGTATTGTGGAATCGAATCACTAATTATTATTTGAGGCTGGCAGGGACTACCTTCTGAGTAATTACTATGAATTGAATAACTAACTTAATAAATGTACTAACTCGTCGTTCAGAAAAAAAAAGTTCTTTTGTATATCTTAAATGATTCACAATAAAAGGCTCAAAAAAGGTTTGAAATTTTGCAAAAAAATATTACTTTTCATTTCATTCATAGTGATGTTTTGTTTTATTGTTTATGTGTTTTTTAAACACCTCCATATTGAAAATGTAATTTATTTATATGAGTTTTTATATATAGTAGTAAAAGTTTATGTTAAAAACGGTAAAAAAGAGTTTATGAGTGTTTTTGTTGAAATTAACGGTGAGTAATTAACGGTAGCGATGAGTAATAATGAAAGTAGTAGTCACGACCCATCGCTTTTTAAAAGGTATTGAAAAATGAGTATTTTAAAAAAAATAAGAAAGTTCATCACTCATTTATTATGTTTGCAAAACTACCATGGTTATGTATCAGATGTAAAGTTCGTAAATCAGAACCAGAACCTATGAAGTTGTTAACATGAGCTACAAGCTATATATTTTTTTCAATAAAAGTGTTTGGTAAATTAGATGTTAAATATAATTTTAATATGTAAAATGACATAAAAGGACAAATCTATAATTGTAAATAAATGTTTGGAGGGTATATCAAGAATTTAAAGTTTTAACACCCAAGACATTTAAAAGCTTCATGAATCACTTTTCATTTGAGCTATTTATTTGAAATAAAAACTTGTAGTTAATGCATCCAAACGAAGCTACTTAGTTTATAGGAGATTATTTTGTAAAAAAAAACTAACAGCTCCTCCAAAAAGCCCATGCCAAACAGGCCCTAAACGATTGCTAAAAACTAAAATGTTCATTGCCCATCTCTTACAGTTGCAAAAAGCTTCATATCGTTCCGTGCCAAACATACCTGTATTGTATTCGTAAACCTTAAAACGATTTTGTCATTGTGGATGACCTTATGAATTAAATTTAAAAGTTGGCTTTTTTCCCTCATAATTACTTGTTGTAAATAAAATAAAAACATAAATAGACTCTCGGTATGTTTGGTGCGGAGAGATGTGGAGCTTTTTAAAACGATGAACGATGAACAATAAACATTTTGATTTTTAGTGGTCGTTTGATGAAAGAACGGTGAGCTGCGACCTTTTTTAAGAAGACAAATTCTCTAATACTTATTTAAGAAGCGGTGAGTTGTGATAATTTTTTCACGAGTACTGCTCGTTCACATTTAATGCTCATTAGTATTGCTACTTTTAATAAACATACCATGTTATTACCCAAAGGAAAATAGTTTTCTAAGCAAAGATGAAGAAACCATGAGATCACATTTACATAAACAAAACAAAATATGCTAATATGTTACAAAACGGTCATTAAATAAAACGCGTTAATAGCAATAAAAAGATTACTAGTACTATAATTCCTTGGTAAATAATGCACCAGTATAAACTCATTAATTCATCCACTTAATTATTTTTCTTTGTTTCTTGATTCACAGTCAACAGTCACCACTAAAGTTGACTTTTTAATTTCTAGTCATCGACATTTAACACCTGTCCCAAAATAAGTCTTTAAAATTCCACTTTTGGTTGCCTAACTCTCTCTCATTTTCCTTCCAAATTTTCCACAAGTCACTTTTGTTATACCTTCATATCTACTTTTTATAAACATCTTATATATAAAATCACTACTATTGTCACATATCAAAACCTATCAACCATGAAAATGTCACATAAATTCTCAAAACCCCAACTCTCATCTAGAATAATAAACATCGTTTTATTATCATGCTCTATATGTCTAATCCTTTACCTGTTATTAACGTCGTTTACACTTTTACCAAAAACAGCAGTGTTGCAGGACAAATTTTCTAACCCGACAACGTTAGACCACATTGTTTTTGGGATCGCGTCGAATGCAAAGTCATGGCCCGAAAGAAAAGAGTACGTAAAGATGTGGTGGAAGCCTGATCAAATGAGAGGTTGTGTTTTTCTTGATGTCCCATTGGATGATCATCAGAAGAATAATTCTGATTTGCCACCAGTTTATATATCGGATGATACTTCGAGGTTTCGATATACATGGCGTGGTGGTTTACGATCAGCTATTCGTGTTGCTAGAGTTGTGTCTGAAACTGTTGCATTAAACCATTCAAACGTCAGGTGAGTTCAAGAATTATAAGAACTTATTTATTTTTATTGTATTTTTGTTTTGATAATTGTGGTTTTTGATCTTTTGACCGGCAAAATAAACCGGATAAATCACTTTAGAGTTGTTTACACCGAACAATATTCGAACCTGAGACGTTTCATATTTATTTTCTCAGTTAATATGATTTTTTTAGCACTATCACATTCATTCTTTCACTAAGTCGGAGGTCTTTCTGAAAACAATCTCCTTATCTTCGGGTTTAGTCAAAGGTAGGGGTACGATTGTCGTTGTTGTTGTATGGTTTTTTACCAAAGTTTTGATAGTTGGAGTGATGTGACCTGTTGAAAAGGTTCCAAAAATTGGAACATGTCAATTTTTTTTATAAAAACAAAACCTATGTCGATCGATACTTAAAAAATCTGATTCTGATGACTAGCTAGTATATCGTCCATTACAAAGATTTTTTTTTAGTATACTTTTAAAATACTAGGATTCAATACTAACGCTGTCTGCAACAAGTTTTTAAAACTTAATCAATAGTTTGTTTTGACGATTTGTGGTTTAACCAAGCATCATAAGCCGGTCAATGGTCCGGCCGGTTTTCGAAATGAATATATTTTTGTCGTACTTTGTTTAGCTTGTTGTATTATATGTAATACTTACATTTTGATGCAATTGTATATAAAACAGGTTTGCTAAAATGCAACAAACTTTTTGGTTTTAACATTTAATTGATGTAACATTAGCATATGTAATCACATAAAAATGTAAAATGACAAAATGGTTTAGACTTTAGAGGAGTATAACAAATTTTGTTAGATTAATCCTTGATTAGTTTATAACTGATTGCCTAATATCTGTTACAATTCAGATGGTTTGTGTTTGGAGACGATGATACGGTGTTCTTCCCGAGAATCTAGTGAAGACCTTGTCAAAATACGATCATGATCTGTTATATTTTGTCGGATCAAGCTCAGAGAGCTTTATAAAACAGATTCTTCTCGTTTTCAATGGCTTTTGGAGGAGCTGGATTTGCAATTAGTTATCCATTGGCGAAAACATTAGCTAAGGTATTGGATTCTTGTTTGGAAAGATATCCACATTTGTATGGAAGTGATGGAAGGATTTCGTCGTGTTTGGCTGAACTTGGAGTTGGGATTACTAGAGAAGCCGGTTTTCATCAGGTATTTTTTTTCATCCACATTGATATCCTCTGTTTTGTTTTTCCTCGAGCTATAAATTGCACACGTACTTTAGTACACTAAATGGATTTTTTTACTAGCATATGTGTTTTTTAAGAAAGATTAATAATCTTTGCAGGCTTTGAACTAGTAAATGTAGTGTTCTTTCGTAGAATCGAAATTCTTGTGATTAGTCATGTGTATTAAAAGAATCTTGACAAATCTTGTAACTATAGCAATAGTTGCACATGGTTATACTTGTTCAGCTGACATTGATCACATGTATTAGCTTTAGTTTGACGAACATTAATCTATCTTTAAGACTAAGTCAAATTCTTTGGTAACTTAAAGATTACATTTATGTTTTTACTATAGGGAGTGCTTAATATGTGCTTTAAAAGGGATTATTATGAGTCTAACATAATTTAATAATCATTAAATAGAGTCAGAGATACTTCAAAATCAGTTTTTTCTACTTTTACACTTTTCTAAGCTGAATTATTTTGATGATTACACAAAATTAATGATCAAAATTAATGATCAAACAGTTTAGCTAATTGAACTAAACAATAAAGTTTAAGACATCTTGTGTCATTGTGCTTGCTTCCTAGCCATGATCTTACCTTTCACACTTTGGGTGCAATATATGTGATGTTTGAAATCTTGTTTTTGAAGTTTCTGATAACGTTATTTGTGATTTATTGAAAAATTAACTAGATGGATATGACGGGAGATCCATTTGGAGTATTGGCGGTACATCCATTGGCACCATTGGTGTCTCTTCACCACACTGATTACCTGGACCCGATTTTTCCAGATATGACAAATAGAAATGCTATGCGCCATTTATACAATGCCGCAAAATTAGATCCTCAGAGGATCTTACAACAAACGGTTTGCTATGACCGTTGGTTTTCATGGACAATTTCAGTCTCATGGGGGTATGCAATTGAAGTCTTTAATGGCCACGTGCTCTTGCCAGATGTGCTTCGTGTCCCTGCTTCATTTAAACCTTGGAAGAAAGGTAACCTGTTGAACTCATTGTTTAGTTTTGACATGAGAGAACACAATCGAGATCCTTGTAAAAGACCAGTCGTGTTTCATATGAACAAGACGTATATTGAAGGAGATGTGACCATAAGTATTTACAATATAATGGAAAAGTCGAATTGCACAGGAGATTTTGGATCTCCTAGGAGAATTGAAATGATAAAAGTTCGTGCTCATAAATTAGATCTTAGCATTAAACAAGTAAGTGACTTTACTTATAAAATACCACTATAAAACCAATCTTATAAAAAGATTCTTAGTCATTTTGCTTCCTTGTTTCTTTGTTGAAACAGATGCAGGCACCTAGACGACAATGCTGCGATGTATTGCCATCATCAAAAGGTGAAAAGATGGAAATCGGTGTAAGGGAATGCCATGAAGATGAACTGATTCAAATGCATCAGTAGCAATGTAGCATTCATTATAAAGTTGTGCAAGCTATGTGGCGTTCCTGTGTAAATAGCACACCATCAAATGATGATTGAATTACAACATATTTATTTAGAAGATACACGAACCAAGAGTCGACTATGAGTTTTGGAAATGAAGCATAGACAATGGAGGACGGTAATTAGGCCCAAGTAATGACATGACATCTATGTAACAAGAAGAGTTTGAGTGATTGGTAATAATATCGAAAATGCTAAAATATATGTATCGCTTTTTGATAATTATCCTTTGTCAATTGTATTGCCATCTAACATCTATTTCATTCTTAGGATAAAGTTCTGCTAGACATGTGTTGGTGTATGTTAATGTATAAATAATGAGTACAGTAACTTATCAATTTAATTAAGTAATCTGTCTCGCATGCACATTTTAATTAAAATGGCAGGGTCTCTGTGTGTTGGAGATAGGTACCTTGTAATTAAAGTTATCCGCAAACTATAGTCCTTTTATTATACGTTTTTTTACAAACATTTACGGAAAACGAGTCTTTTACGTTAGAACAACTTAAAACAGTATCAACATGTCTTGTATAACTATAAACATAAGCATAAAAATAGTATAACTACTCATATATTCTTTAAACACTAGACGAGTACCCGTGCTTAGCAATGAGATTTTATAGCGACAAATTATTTTGTGTTAAAAAAAAGTTTATGGGTTATAAACGAAAAATAATAAAAATTTGGAGATTTGGGGATTAAACATAATATTTTGAAACCCGATTCGACCCGGGTGGTTCAACCGGTTGAACTGCTTCCGTCGAAAACAGTCGATGAACCGAGTCAACCCGACGGGTTGGGTAAAAACGGATCAAATTAAACCGGTCAACTCACCGGGTATGAAGCATCCGGGTCAACCCGGTTTTTATATGTATAATAGTTTCCTTTTGAAATATATGTTTTCAAAATTTCTTTTTAGTTTCAACTTTTCACTTTTACTTTTGGTTTTCCTTTATATATTGTATAGCGAGTCTTCATGGCGTTGCGGCGGCATGGCATGCTGTGACGATTAACCGAATAAATAGATCTCAATGAGACCGATTCACCAATTTATCGATTTCAACCGTTGGTCCGGTCCGATTGTCAAAACTATATGTAACATCAACTTGTATATTATATAAGTTTTGTGTGTTTTATTAATTTGTATAATGTGTATAATAACATTTACTTTTCATTTTAGGGTGTTTTAAAAATAACATTAATTAGTGTGTTTAATTATTTTATATTTTAGATTATGTTGTAACTTGTTTAAATTGTACATTGTGAAAATATTATTGTACTTTTTAGTAAGGGTGTTTTAATTAGTTGTTTTAATTTAGTAGATATGATTTTTAATTAGTTGTACAATGCGAATAAATTATTGTACTTTTAAGTAATGAGGTGTTTTAATAAGGTATTAATTAACTACATATTTCTCTCACCTTTAACTTTCAACATTTCACTTTTTAAGGTTTAACTGCTTTTCTTTATATGTAGTATAGATGTGTATCAATAAAAATTAAGACAAAATATTTTACAAATCTATTTAAGGATGTTTAATATCGTTTTGGATACTACTAATTATAGAATTAAGGAAAATCTTGATACCTTATTGTTTTATTCGCATGTAACCCCAAAGTTTGAGTAATAAAAGTTTTTGAAGTCCGAGTCATTAGGTTGGTAGGTCGAATTCTGCTAAAGTGAAGGTCGCCCTATGAGTTTTGGTTACAATGTGCCAAGATATAATGCCCGTGAAAATGAAAGTTTTAACAAGTTGTACAATTCTATTTATCTTTACATTTTTTTAACCAAGTTGTAAATTTAGTTTATCCCTTTATAAAAATATTAAGAGTTAATTATAGAAATGGTCAATATGGTTTGTCGATTTTTACAGATTTAGTCATTGAACATTTTTTACTTGTCATTAAGGTTTCAAATGGTCACAGATCTAGTCCAATTATGACAAACCTAAGTGACCAATAATGTAACTTTTTGGAAAACCCCAGTGACGATTTATGTAACGAATTTGGACTAGATTTGTAACCATTTGAAGCATCAGTGACTAAACCCAGTGAAAACAAGTTCTGTGATTAAATCTGTAAAAATCAGCAAACCATAGTGACTATTTGTATAATTAAATCAAATATGAATCTAACCAAGAGAACCTAGTTCGTATGTACATATGTGCGTATACTTGGTGTTGGAGATATAGTTATTTTTACTTTAGCCAAATGACTAATATGCAATGAATGAATTGTAATGCCATTTCATATAAAGTATACTCTATGATATTCATGTGAAATTTTGAGACATAATCATAAAAAATAAAATAGTAAAATTGGAGGTCAGTTAGTTACATAAAATGCAGTTATTTTCCTTTTTCATTGTTTGAACTTCTAAATAACAGAATGATCTTTTAACCGGTATCAATGAGTCATTTTGACGTCTACGGCTCTAAGTATTGTATTCGCTATACTTTCCCGTCTAAACCCATCCAAACATAATTTATTTTGCCATAAATTATTATCTAAACATACCCTAGTTATTTACACTATTATTTCTCTAACACAATAAAAACTCGACCCCCGCTACCCCTTCACCACCATCACTCATCTCCTTTCACCTTCAACCTTCAACCTCAAATAATTATCATGTGCATGCCTTCACTGCTACTACATGTGTTGGGCTATCATTAAAAAATATTTAACCGCAACCATTACATTCGATTGTTACAAACCTTATTAACAAAGACTCGCTTGCAACCACCGCAGATCTAACCATAATAATATTCCACATAAAATCATCTTCCCTACCACCGTCATTAAAAAATTCGATACATATCTTTTAAACACAATAGATTTCGATCATCTCTATTTTTAGGGAGTGATTTGTATTAGTTTTGTATTAAGAAGAGTCTTTGCCTAGTGTTTGGTATCTATATTTTCTGAGTGCTTGGTTTAATACAATAGCTAATTGTTAAAGATTTGTGATTTGTGATTTTTGATATAAGAGTTTGTTCAACTTATCACCGAAACTAGAAGGGCAAATTAGTAATTTCAATGCTTTGAATTTTAACAATTCAATATGTAATTCATGTTTTATATGTAGTATAGATATATGGTTTGTGCTCATTAATTTTACTTAGCGAATCCGCATGCGTTCTGTCAGGTACCTTGTAATCAATATTTTTGACGAACAATATTATGTGATTACGTGTTTTTGTGATAATAACTTTACGCATGTTGAGAATTTTAGGAATAACCTTGTATAAAATGGTGGAGTACCCCGTGCGTCGTGATGTAATGACGATCTGAAAACGCTAGTAGTAGTATTACGAGTTGTGATGATTAACCGTGAAAGGTACTTCTTGGTTACCATAGGTCAAGATTTTTATAATAGATTAGTAACTTGTTTGGTTTATACCATTTGATGTATTAATTGTATATTTTTAATGAGATGGTATTTTAAATATAAGATACTATCGATGTTTTTTTAGATGTATTTGGTGTATTAAATAATTGTAAATATAACTTTAAAACTTATAATGCTTAAAATTTAGTTTTGGGAATCTTAAAAAAATTAGGAGAGAAGATCTAAAATGCATTATACAATTATACTTATACGACATCTTAATCGATCGACATGATATTCTATTTGTTAAAGAATATATATATGATCGACATTGTATATTATGTTTGCTCAAAAATTTATATATGATCGACATGTATATTCTATTTGTTCAAAAACATATATATGATCGACATTGTAGGACAAATGATAAACAGGCAATAGTCATCAGTCATTTGATCAATTGATTAATAGTGACAAGAAACACGTAATGCAATTAAACATATGGACAAGTTATAGAATATCAGTGTACATGATGGTCCGGAAAGATTACGACTTTACGTGACACCCTTACATTTTTGCAACTTAGCCTTAGTTAAAAAAAAAAAAAAAAAAAAAAACACCTCATTTTTTTAATTAAATGCATCGATTCAAATTGTGTTTATGATTTTATTAAAGGTACTACTATTGGTACTCTTACCCTCACCAAATTGTATCAAAAAATACAAAATATTTTTTTTTGATTTTCGTGTTAACAGTAAAACACAATTTTTTATCAGTTTTTGTTCCGTATTTTTTGCCAGTTTAATTCTTTTGACATGTTAAATTTTATATTTTATATTCCGTACTTTCAGTTTTGTAGTATTATAATGAAAGGAAAACTATAAAAAGAAAAAAGAAAAAAAATGTACAAATGGTGTTTAAGTAGGAGTCTTTATAATCTATCCCACTTTTTGGTCAAATCACACCGTTGGTCCCTAAAGTTTGAATGGATTTTGATATAGTCAGATCGGGGAAAGTGCACTCATAGTCCCCAACATCACGTTGTTAATCTCTCACAGTCCAAAACTCTAATGATTGTTAGAAACCTCGTTTAATCTATGAGCATTTTTTCTTTCTTTCTAAGCTTTCTTATCCAAACACCTTAATAAACACAAATTCACACACGTACCCATTTTCTCACATTAACCTAGGGCTGAGCGTGGAAGGTTCAAAACCGAAAAGGACCGACAAATATTTGTTTTGTAGGTTTTTAATCATACCCTGACGCCTCAAATAAGGGGGAGCAACCGTCAAGTGGGAGCATGCACGCATTTAACATCATTCTCACTTTTCAACAAGCATTTGTGCTTCGATAAAAAGTGGAGAAAATAGGCTAACATTGCTATGCATTTTTATTTTTCATATATTTCTCATAATTTTTGTTGCATAAAACTAACCTTGATGTAGGTTAAGCCTCTTTATTTGATCCATGGATCCGCTACCAAACAAGGGACGGATTGAAGTGGACGATTTAACTTCACTAGGGATGATGCAAGCTCGCCTTTTTGGGGAGATATAAAGTTAAACTCCAAGGACACGCCCTTTTTGTTTCGACAAAAGGGGGAGAAGAGTGTAAACGGAGAAGGTAATGTAAAGGTAGTAAGGATACAAGGGATACAAGTAACCTTTTACATTTTACTTTCTATTACGTTTACATATCTTTGTCATCATCAAAAAGGGGGAGATTGTTAGTGCAAATATTACGATATTTAATCTATACTGATCTCGTTTGTTTTGATTGATGACAAACATGTAACTTGTAATACATAACGTAAAATGTACAAGTTACTTGTAATCACACTTTGTCTCAACATACATTCAACACCTCTCGATGTCTCAAGTCCTCGTATGTTACAACACGAGTTCGTACATGTTTGTTATGTGGCATTATGATCAAACCCATTAACAAATCATTTAGAATGTTTAAAATACATTTAGAGTCACTAAGTATTTTAATAGGTTAACCATTCTATTTCGAACCTCATTTTACATTTTGCATTCACAAGTATTTCAAAAGGTAACTAGACATTTTATTAACTAGTTACATAATACATTTTACAAGTTTACCTTGATAAACCTTTTAATCTAAAATGGAAATACATGTTACATCATGTCATGCATCATCTTTGAAATCCTTGGAAGATCACTTGAATATTTTGGTTAGATTGATACTCAATATATCAAATGTGATCTTAGTAAGATTTGGTAATATCTTTGAAAGATTTGAAGAAAGATTTTTAGACTTTCATCGGCACCTCTGGAACTCTTTTGTATAAAGGCGGAACCCTTTAAAGGGCTCCTTGGTCCGTGGACGCCCCGACCACTTTTGGCTATAAATAGAAGCCCATTGTTTTCCCATTTCTTCACCACTTGAAAACACATCTTCTCCACCTTCTTGCATACATTTAGATCTATCATTAACAATGTAGTAACATACATTAAACACCCTAATGATCATGATCATAATGCTTCTAACATTCATCTTTGTTGTAAGCATACTCTACATTGATCAACCAAGGAAAGCTTGGAGATCTAGCCATCCCACTCACCACAAGTCGGAGATCTATCACAACAAGTTTAGGGAACTTGTGATCTTCATCATGAAGGCTTCCTATCAATGGAAGTTCATTTAGAAGTAGTTATTCATATCCATTAGACATTTGTGTCATGGATCATTAGTGTAAACATCATTGCATCATAACAACACTTTCACCAAACTAGATTAGATGGTTTATGTGTTTGTGCCATAAAACACAAGGTTTGTTATGTTGGGCCATAAAACATAATGGGAGTGGTTGTACCCTTGTAAAAGAACTCGACATCTAGCTTAGTGTCGGAAATATTGTATAGGCAACGTTAGGTTGGTTCTACCTCGAACTAGAACCCGGTATTTAGCTTTGTACCGGAAAAAGTGTGCGACGATTGTAAGGTTTTCTCCGCCGAGAAGGGAGCTTGTTGATTTAGTGAAGTAACTCTCGAGTTGGGTACTCGGGAGTGGAGTAAAGCGGAAAGGAGATCCGTGACCGAACCACTATAAATCCTCGTGTTCGGTTTGCACTTTCCTTTCTTTATCTCTTTACTTTTATACTTGCACTATACTATTGTTTGTGATGTGGTTTGATGTTCATGATTGTGTGACAACTTGGTTTACCATGCTTTATATTAGTCACAAACAATAATTGGTACTTTCATATTATAACAAGCTTCATAAGCGATTTGATACTAAAGATCTAAAGTTTTTAAACGGTAACGTATTCACCTTCCACAATTGGTATCAGAGCCACGTAGCTCGTATTTTCAAAACAAATGGTTTTTAAAATAGAGTACGATCCATGTATCAAATTACCATTGAAGCGAAAAATAATATGAAAAATGCTTTGCTTGTTATACTTAGAAATTTTGTTGTTAAATGTAACTTTGTATACAAGCTTGAAGGTTTTCTTGAAAAATAAAATAAAAGTTTGTTGAAAGAACTAGTAAGTATTATATTGTGTGCATATAGAAAATTTACGAAGAAAAATGATTTTAAAGGAGTGTTTGGGATAACTATAAATTTAGTCGAAAAATCACCTCCGTAAATGTTTAAGATAAGCTACATAAGTAGATATGTTGTTAAATATGTGTATTATATGTTTACTATGAAATCTAGTAAGTCACACACGTTTTCTCTATGTCAAATACTAGTTTTGGTGAATCTGTCTCAGAGGACCACGGCACCAAATCCTATAAAGGCGGATCCCTTTATTTGGTTCCTTGAAATCCGTCAGACAAGATGCAGCTTTTTGGCAACTTCAAAAATCATAACTAATTAACCGTAAGTCCGTGCAGTCGAGCCACCTATCATTTTAAAGGAATTGAGTCTACTTTTATTTAAAAATACTCTCATGGCCTGAGTCTAATTTTAAATAAGTGAAATAGACCAAATACTACAGTATGTCTAAGATATTGAGTTCCACTTTAACATAAAAACTCAAATTTTTGAATCAAGCAATTTAAGTTGGTATTCTTAGAACTTTGATACAATTTCCTTCGAAACTAAATAATTTGGTAATATGTTTAAAGGAAACTAATCAAGCTTGGTATACATCGTCACATTTAAACGATAAATGATGAAAAGTGTTTTTTCTTGTTATGCTATGCTAAATGACCACTTGTTTATGTTGTTTGCATATATGTTGCTTGCTTATTTTCAAATTGTTGTTTACACTTGTTTGTTTGCATAATATAAGTGTCAATCTTGCCATGTTATTTATTCGCTTGCTTGACGATTTCTTGTTTATGCACAATAGGACATTTGCTAGATTTTGTGCACTTAGTTGGAAAATTGTTTTACCATCACTTATAGACTTATATCACTTTCTTTGCACATGTTATACTAACATCTCGCATAACTTATGAAATGTCATGACTCGCTTAGCAATGAGTATTAAGTAAATTAGTCAAATACTTTGAAAAATGGAGGTTTTAAGAGAGTGTTTGGTACAAGGACAAAAACAATATTGTATGATGTAATTTATTTGTTTTTACTTTGTAGGATGATAATATGACTTAAAACAATGTTGTATGCTAACCGGTTTATGCAGGTGGATAGCACAAGTGTGTTATCAAATTTTACCCATTTTCACTTTTATGTGAAAATCGTTAGCCCTTGGTCAAAGTCTATACTCCACTATGTTTGTATATGTGTTATCGACTTTTCCTAACTAGAAGTAATTAATATCACATGTTTTAAGCAAAATTTCGTGTTTCGAAAACTCCCAGACACCTAAAAATGGGTGCATGAACTTTTACGGTGTCCACGGATCGACGGCACCAAAATGTTGGTACCGTCTGTTATGCATTTTGGTACCGCCATACCATGCAGACAGCGGACCAAGCGGTACCAATTTAAGGGTTCCGCCTGTAAAGAAATGGTGCCGTGGATCCTACAGGTAAGTTGTTTAATTTTACTAAATCCGCAATCTAATTTGCCAAGTTTCGTTTCTAGGATAGTTGTTAATGCATATCTTTCATAACTCATTCAACACATCCTCAATGGATTAACTTAGGATGTTTGACATGATCTTAGCCACTTCCATCTCATTAGAAACTACCATCTTTGTATGGATTAACCTCAAATAAGCCACTTAAGAAAACCACTAGGATTAGCATTCGATCTTGTTGCTTAATTAACTTGAACTCTTCATCCTCAGACTCGTTACCTCTGAACATCTCATCACCCATTCAATATGTGAACTTTCTAAACTTAAGTACTCCAACTCCACCACCCAAATCACCCACCATTATGACTACTTCACAACCATCCAAAACACCTTCACTGCCAAAGTCTCCAAAACTTGTACTTTGTGCAAACACCACCAACATCTCCTCACCCGTTTGCGGATGACTTAGATGACTTACCGAGACTAACAAATCTGGACTCATTATTTGCAAAGATATCATACACAAGTCTATCATATGACTATAGATATTGTTTTGTATCTACATGTATTGCCTCACTTGGTTAACATGAAAATAATGTGTCATCCTTCAAGCGATAAGTATTTACATCGAGTCATAACTCACACGTCGTTAAAAATATATTATCAAGTCTTGTTATCCTTGAGTTCAATCTAAGCTTTATAATCTCAACAAATTAGGATTGACAACTTAAGTATTTCATCCGAAATATTCAAGTATATGCGACTTACGATTGTAGTCATTAAAAGTCATATCCGAAAAAACAACACCCAAGTATTTTAACAAATGTTGAAACACTTATCCAAAACAAACAACCCACTGTGCTACTTATCCCTCTTAGACACCTACTATCCTCTTCCATCTTTTGGCACCATTAAACGTATTGTTCATGAACTTCAAGAGCATCCTTTAAATCAAATGTGCCTTTCAAGGTGAACCTATACCTCATTCCTAAGCTTCATAGATATAACCAAAACTTCAAGCACTTCACCCGCTAGTTGTAGCAACCAATGAACCATAAGAATTAGTATCCGTACTTTTTGTGTTCAACATCTTTGGACAAATAATCAACCTAAGTACTCCCATAGCACAACGAACCCCTACATCACCACATCCTTATTTAGACACACTAGAAGACCTACCACTGATCGCTTCCAAACTGTCAAGTTTATTACACAAGTCAACCACTTGTGAATGGTTAACCGTAATAAAATTCAAACAGTCTAAAACCAATGCAATTAAGTCCGGAGAGTATAGTGTTTCCCAGTCGTTAAGTCCCGAAGGTTGAATGGTGTTCAAAACGTTCGGGAGATATAGAATGATCACTAAGGATAATGATCCGTAAGGATTTTGGTTTATAATTACACTACTGATTGATTGGAATTGTATTTGGATATAGAACTATAAAACACAACAATCAGATTTAAACAAACGTAAATGCGTACGTTTACTAAATTTTACGTAAACGTACAAAATAAAACGTAAATTTAAAAGAATAAAACACCTATGGATATGAAAATGATATTTTTACAATCCTAATAATAAAAGAAAATTAGTGGAAAATTAAAATTATTTTTATGACTATTTATTTAATTATTATTAATTAAAAACTATTTTTAACTATTTAATAATACCCTAAAATATAATAAAATATGAAATAAAGCTAGAAAAATGAAATTATGACTTAGAAAAATCTAAACAATTATAACACTTACTTTAAAACTTAAAATATATTTATTGCACTTTTTATCTATTTATTATTAATTAATTACTATTTATTAATTATTTAAAATGCACTTAAATACAAGAAAATATAAAATTAGCCTAGAAAAATGAAATTTTAACTTAGAAAAATCTAAAATATTATAAAACTAATTTTAAAACTGAAAAGATATTTTTTATGCTTTTTATTTATTTATTATTAATTATTTAATACTTTTAACTATTTTAAATTCTAATAAATACTAAACAAACTAAGAAAATTCTAAATTTTTTCTATAATTATCCTATGATGACGAAAGCTAAGAAAATTATAAAACAAAAGTGCTTAATAATAAGTTTAAAAGAAAATTAAAAAGCTAATTTATATTAAATAAACGCTATCACTATTTTTAAAATGATGTTTTTGTGATTTTTCTTTTTTAAACCTATTTAACTACTGAAAATAAGCAACTTTAATGAAAACAAAAATTTTGGAACTTGAAAATAAGCAGTTTAGAAGCTATTGATCTTAACAGTTTATGTTTTTAAGCTTAATTTGATTTTTAAGCTCAAATAAGTTGCCAAATAAGCTAACAAGCTAGAAACAAAGGTAAATTAAGATGCAAACAAGCTTAAGCTACTTAAATTAAGCTAAAAGGCACAAATAAACACACTGATAAGCTTTAATAAGCTAATAAGCACTTACAAAATACCACATGTACCAAACAGGCCTGCAGTCAAATTTATAACCAATTTTAGCTTATTAAATAAGCTGAAGAGCTCAAAATAAAGACCGAGGTAGCAAGATGGGTTGGCGAGCTTTCTAAAAATCCAAGCTCACACACTGGGTCCACTAATAAGCTTATGACAAGCTTTTGAAAAAGCTTGTAAACACCGACTACTTAGTGTACAACACGAAATGGGACAAGGTAAAAGCTACTTGCATGTCCTAACAAATAAGTCGCAAAGTTAAAAATAAGCTCTGGAATAAAGAGATGGGTGGGAAAGCTACACAAAAAGCTAAAATACACAAGCTAGATCTCTCTAATGAACAAGAAACAAGCTTATGAAGTAGGCTTGCTCAAATGTGCACAGGGGAGGTTTTTGAAAAAGTACTTAAAACAAGCTAAGAATTAAGCAGTTTAACTAGCTAACTAAAAATTATAAAAATTACTATGATAAAGAGGAGCAACTAAATATTATAAACCTAAAAGCACAGAACATTAAACTTAATATTAAATCCTATAAAAAATTATCTATTTTATTCAAAAACTGCAAATAAGAAAATTTGACTTTTTAATGAAATGAGCTAAGTTGACTTTTATGAGTTTTAAATCAAATCTACTTACTGATTATGATGTTATAAGGTGAATTAAGACTGGTTTGATCAATATTAACAACTTATAAACATGATAGCATGATTAAGGAACATAGAAATCAAACATTTAATTAACAAGATGTGATCAAAAGCAAATTTGACTTTTTATCAAAGGAGCACTAGATTTTATGTTTGCACTGAGCTACTATGATCAAGTGTGACAAACAACAAACAAGAACAATGTCTTGAACACCCTCTAACACAGTTAACAAAGCAAATCCAAACAACCCTTTAAAAGACTTTTTTTGTGATTTTCAAAGGATTTTATAACTTAAGACCATGCAACTGATTTATACAAACATTTAATGATATAAAAAGCTGATTTAAGCACTAAATACCAACAGTAACAACAAAAACCTATAGATTACTATTATGCAATATTAAAAGTGAAAAGATGAAAACTAAGCAACTAAGGAAATTAATGAACAAGCTTGCAATATTAAGCAATAATATCACTATCATACACCAAATAAGCATAAAAAAACACAGAGATAAGCAGTGATAAGCAGTTGAACAGTGAATGGCCAAAATAAAGAATTGAGCTTACAAATTGCTTCCAAGCTCAAAACTGAGAACCAAGGATCAAGACCACTTCCTATAGCTTCCCAAAAAGCTTCTAAACCCAAGGCAATCCAGTATTCACCCTGCTCCAGCTGTGATCATCTTCTCCATTGAATTTTTTTTATTTATAACTAATTTTTTTGTATTTTTGGTAATTTTGCTTTTTTGATACTAAACAAAGTTTTAAGGTTTCTAATAGCTATATTAAGATATCTAGGAGCTTATATGAGCTTATTCAGTCCATACTAACAACTACAAACAACATTAAGCTAATATGAGATTTTGAACTTGAAAATTGCATAAACTGAATATTTGAAGATTAACTGAAATTGAAACTGAAAAAAGGTTTAGATTACACTGAAATCACTAAACAAAGTACTTGTAAGCTTGAAATTACACTGGAATTTTAAAATTACACTATTCGACATACATTAACTAAAAATTACTCTAGTTATATCTCCACACTGCCCCTCTTCTACTTTATATTGATCTTTTTAAGTCTTTGTCGACCTCTGAATGTTTCCCACTTCATTTCAACCACTGGATCCTTCAAATTCATCATAACTGTCCATTTGGCATTTTGGCGCCAAAATTTCTTTGAGCAGTGTTTTAACAATTAATGAACTTTGGGTGTTTGTGGAGGTGTAGGGGAGTGGGTAGACAGCTGGAAAGGTGGTGGTGAGGTGGTAGGAGCAAGTGGTGAGAAACCATGGTGGTTTCTGGTTTTGGCGCGTTTGTGAGAGAGATGCACAGTGAAGCTGGGATTTGACTTTTGTTGACCCCGTTTTATTAATAAGGCATGGGTTCAAAATGGGGGGTTCAAGTGTTTTGGACTGGCTCAAGGTTCAGGGGTCAAGGAGGTTTTGGACTTGGAATTAATAACACAAGGACCATTCTTGTAATTTCTGCAAAGTTGAGGGGCTGAAATTGTAACTTTCCCAAACTTATCAAAAGGACCAATTATGCCATATATGAATAGTACAAGGTTTACTTTTGATTATTTTCACTTTTTAAATTTACCAAGGACTATTTTTGACAATTTTAAACTTTGGGACTAAAGTTGTCATTTTGTAATTTTAAACTTTGAAGGGTTTATTTTGACAACTTTTGAATCCATGGACCTTAAATGATATTTTGCTTTATTTTGATTTACAGGGGACTAATTTTGACAACTTTTGAAACTTGGGGGACTAAAGCGCCAATTATGCAAACTTGATACGTTTTCACCGCTTTTGGTATTTTTGCATTTGAAACACATAAAACACTTATTTGTGATATTTTTATCATTTTGATGCTATGACGGGTGTTTTTGACAGTCTAAAAGGTACAAAAATGATGAGTATTTGCATACTCATCAACCACCTAGATCAACCAATCCACCATCCTTACCATCATTTGAATTCGTTGAGTGTATTGCTCAAAAAGCCCTTGTGTCCAACACTTGTACTGAATCAAATGCACGTTTGAACAAACTCAAACAATCTTTCCCACATATAAGGACTTAGATAATTCATTATGGCTAGAACCTCAACTATCAAATAAGCATGGTGCTCTTGGTAATTGTTGTCAATTTACACTAGGTATAAGTAGTACCACCATCACAAATTATCAAAGTATTAGTAATACTTTGTCGTTAAACTTCTGCATAAATTTCGTTAAACCTCAAATCAACATTTTAACAACATATGTTAAAATGCAATCTCAAAGCCAACATCATACACCCCAAGCAACAATGACTCTTGAGGAGTATACATAAGAAACTCGAGTGAATTCCTCTTATCATCATCTAGTGATTATAATCTTGAGACCAAGTTTATTTAGATGGGACTATCCGATTCAAACACTTTGGCTTCATATCTTCATTTAGGAAAACATGATGTTTTGAAAAACATTATGCCTAAGAAATCATGCGTTAAGTTTTCATCTTGTTAAAAGGATATTGTATATCCTATGCATTATTCTCTCCTTGCGACATAAATGGTTGTGTTACAAGAGATTTCATTACACCTCATTGGCTAAATGATCTTGAAACGAACAAGTTCTATGAACTAGCGTATCCAATTCATCTTGTCATACTTATTTTCATAAGCATGATAACTTTATCCCATGCGATAATCTCATTGTTGAAAGATACTATTTGTATCCATTTCCTTTCAAGCATACATCATAACCTAACCTTGCTCAAACCTTGTGCACATCCAAGGTTAAACCTACACATCTCTAGAACATACACATGATCTATTGAAGTTAGTAACCTTATTTAGATTCTTGTCAAATAAAGTTCCAAAGAGCTTTCTTGAGAACATTCCTAATTTAACATATTCCATTCCCTAGTCTTAGATAAATCAAATCACTTTTAAAGTGTACACTTCAACATTAAAGATGTCATCCATTAGATCATACAATTAGCTATGTAATTTAAACAACCTTAGATTCTAAACACAAGATTAAAACATATTGTTTATCAACACACTATTGTTAAAAATCACGTGTATAACATGACATCTTCATCACCTTAGTTATATTGTATATTAGTTGTGTCACATTAAGCCCAAGTATTGGTAAACTATCATCTTTTTTGCACTTTAATAGGCAAAAGTAGGAGTTCCCATCTTTCTAATATGAGAATGACTACTGGAGAACCTATTGCACTAGAAACTCAATTTGACCTAACGGTTGAATTGCTTCTTGGAGAGAAGTTGGGTATGTGGAATCACCCGTAAAAATGGCCGTGTTTAGCCTTAATTGAGCACCACTAGTAATAGTCTCATATTCATTCTCCAACTTGAAAAATCTGTTTTCCTATACTTGCCTAAAGTAAGTGTTAAAACATTGATAGTTTTCCTCGCCTTAGGAATACTAATCAAACAAGTAGTATATATGATTTTTCTTTTAAAACCAATTGCATTGCACTTACATGTGTTGATTACATGTTCTTGTTTGATACGATAAGTTGATTTGACATTATCTTAGTGTTTTGATAACTATTTGATTAATAGTTAAATGTGTAAACCTTAGTACGGTTTTATCTTTATAATGCTTGTATTCTTGTCTCATGCTATTAAACGTTTAAACCTAAACTTGATTTGCATGATACTTACATTTGAATTATTTTTAGCATGATTCACATGTTAATTATGAACTCATAATATGCCATTTTGATACGTGGTAATTTTGATATGATATATTTGTGTTTGAAAGCTATTAGTTGGCATTCATTATATTTATGTGTAGTACGATCCAAATAACACATGCTCCAAATTGTTATGTCTTAAACATGGCTTGCATGAATCTCTCATCTTGTTTCTTTTGCTTCTTGTCACACTATTTTTTTGCTACGTGTGCACATATAATTTGCCAAAATGCTTTTGGTATGACAAACTTTAGAAGCCTTTTATCTTACAAATTAATCACATAGATTATTGTATATCCAAGTATGCTTAAGTGTCTAAGTCTAACGACAAAACAATCTCATAATGAAATGTCTTGAATAAATTCGTATTCTTGCATAATATGATTGTTTTGATGCTATCTTGTGTGGTGATTTCTTGTCTACTAAGTGCAATGTGTTATTTTTCTTATATAATATGTTATCATTTGATTTCTATCATGTTAACATCTTTTGTCACTAACAATTTTGTTTTGTAGGTTGATAACAAATTATTTGTTATCTCACTTGGTTCTAACTTTTATATGCTCATCTTGCATAATCCCTTTATTGCTACGTAGATTAGTACTATGATTTATGGGACCACTACACTTGCATATAGTTTAAAAGCATATAGAATTAAGTTCTAGAGGGTTGGCTTTGCATTTTGTCTTTCAACCGACCTCTTTCCAAATCTCATTTTGCTTCCGCTTTCCAAAATCACCTCCATCATTATTTAGTTATAACAATACTCTAATCCTCTTCACTTCCTATTAGGAAACCACATGCCTCATCATACGATCATCTCGTATTAATCGAGAAGAGGTACGCGACTTTAAGGATGAAGTTCATTGTATGCTACCTATCATCCAGAAAAACATCACTAAGCTCATCTCTTTCGTTAACCCGAAAAAACTCCTAAACACTTTGTTGTCATTCCTTATTTGATACATTACACATTATGTTGGATGTCCACCAATTAAGGGGGAGAGAAATCCATTCACATAATTGTCTTTTGTCAAATTTTATGTCTCTTAGACTCTAAAATACCAACACATAGGCAAACACCACTTAGCTAAAATCGGTTCATGAAACCACAACTAGTTCAACCTTATATCACAAGTTTGCACCAATACCTCATCAAGTGAAAAACACATCATGTGTTTTACAAACTTCTTCATCTCCACAATCAACGAATCTAGGATTTTCCTTAAACTAGCACCTTACAACTTCACTATCTAGAACACCATCATAAGATCTTATCCTTTTCTCGCTTGACATATATCATGCATGTCATTGTCGGTGCAAACGATATATTAATCAAAACGACCATTTCCAACACGTTGGTCCATCCAACTCTCACTTATATGATGTCATTCTCATCCTCATATAGGTACTCATTATTATTATTATTAGTATTTTCCATATTGTCTTCACTTCTTTTCAAAGTGATAATCATCCATGTCGGTCAAAACCATGCTAATACTACCTTTCCCATTGTCACCTAGAATAGGTCATTTTATAATTCGTGTCAATCAATGAACGAATTTATCTTCATGTTATCACTTTTATATATTTTTAGATAGAACGATTATTGATTATTCTTGGGTTGAAGCATATGAGAACTTGCTCATAACAATAGGTTGTTAGCATCAATAAATCATTCAAATTATAACCCTTATGCATCATTGAAATGCAATGTCCATTCATATTTTTTTTCCTCTTAGCTTTGGTCACTTGACATGAAGAAAGGATTGCATGAATCCATATTTTTTATACATACGAGTTTCTAAATCCTTAATAGCTTCCTACCTAATCACCACCACCTTTCATCACCACTTTCACTAATCATCACCACCATGGATTAGCGAAAACTTGCTTTTGTAAATTTCGAGTCATCTACCATCACCACATGAATCCTACTAGTAAACCGACACCACCACTAGACCACTAGTGGCACACCCGTGGAAGACTTCATATCTTCTTTCTAGGAACTATTTTGTAGGCTTTTATCATATTATATTCTCACTTTTCTTATGATTGTAATTAGGAGACTACACTTCATGAGATCTTTGATTATATCATTTATCACATATATACATCTTATTTTCTTTGTGAAAAGATGAAATATATTGCACTAATGTTTTCATTGTAGGTTCATCATCATATACACTCGATTGTATATAACTTACTCATCTAAGGATGAAGTTTGCATCAATTATTTTTCTTATTTTAGGTGCTTCTTGACACCCTAGAACAAGGAGGAATATCCTTTAAGCACTCATATTGCATCGTCTACACACTTGGTTGTATATGACATATTTGTCTAAAGACAAAGCTTCTATTATACTAATATTTATTTTGAAGGTTCATCTTGACGCCTAGAGCAAGGGAGCTTCCGTCAAGAATTTATTGAATGCATCTTATACACACTTTGTTGTATAACACTTACTCGTCAATGACGAATATAGTTTTGCACTAATATTTGTTTTGTAGGTTTTAATCATACCGACGCCTCAAACAAGGGGAGCAACCGTCAAGGGGAGCATGCACGATTTAGCATCATTCTCACTTTTCAACAAGCATTTGTGCTTCGATAAAAGTGGAGAAAATAGGCTAACATTGCTATGCATTTTCTTTTCATATATTTCTCATAATTTTGTTGCATAAAACTAACCTTGATGTAGGTTAAGCCTCTTTATTTGATCCATGGATCCGCTACCAAACAAGGGACGGATTGAAGTGGACGATTTAACTTCACTAGGGATGATGCAAGCTCGCCTTTTGGGGAGATATAAAGTTAAACTCAAGGACACGCCCTTTTGTTTCGACAAAGGGGAGAAGAGTGTAAACGGAGAAGGTAATGTAAAGGTAGTAAGGATACAAGGATACAAACCTTTACATTTTACTTTCTATTACGTTTACATATCTTTGTCATCATCAAAAAGGGGGAGATTGTTAGTGCAAATATTACGATATTTAATCTATACAGTCTCGTTTGTTTTGATTGATGACAAACATGTAACTTGTAACACATAACGTAAAATGTACAAGTTACTTGTAATCACACTTTGTCTCAACATACATTCAACACCTCTCGATGTCTCAAGTCCTCGTATGTTACAACACAAGTTCGTACATGTTTGTTATGTGGCATCATGATCAAACCCATTAACAAATCATTTAGAATGTTTAAAATACATTTAGAGTCACTAAGTATTTTAATAGGTTAACCATTCTATTTCGAACCTCATTTTACATTTTGCATTCACAAGTATTTCAAAAGGTAACTAGACATTTTATTAACTAGTTACATAATACATTTTACAAGTTTACCTTGATAAACCTTTTAATCTAAAATGGAAATACATGTTACATCATGTCATGCATCATCTTTGAAATCCTTGGAAGATCACTTGAATATTTTGGTTAGATTGATACTCAATATATCAAATGTGATCTTAGTAAGATTTGGTAATATCTTGGAAAGATTTGAAGAAAGATTTTTAGACTTTCATCGTCGCACCTCTGGAACCCTTTTGTATAAAGGCGGAACCCTTTAAAGGGCTCCTTGGTCCGTGGACGCTCCGACCACTTTGGCTATAAATAGAAGCCCATTGTTTTCCCATTTCTTCACCACTTGAAAACACATCTTCTCCACCTTCTTGCATACATTTAGATCTATCATTAACAATGTAGTAACATACATTAAACACCCTAATGATCATGATCATAATGCTTCTAACATTCATCTTTGTTGTAAGCATACTCTACATTGATCAACCAAGGAAAGCTTGGAGATCTAGCCATCCCCACTCACCACAAGCTGAAGATCTATCACAACAAGTTTAAGGAACTTGTGATCTTCATCATGAAGGCTTCCTATCAATGGAATTTCATTTAGAAGTAGTTATTCATATCCATTAGACATTTGTGTCATGGATCATTAGTGTAAACATCATTGCATCATAACAACACTTTCACCAAACTAGATTAGATGGTTTATGTGTTTGTGCCATAAAACACAAGGTTTGTTATGTTGGGCCATAAAACATAATGGGAGTGGTTGTACCATTGTAAAAGAACTCGACATCTAGCTTAGTGTCGGAAATATTGTATAAACAGCGTTAGGTTGGTTCTACCTCGAACTAGAACCCGGTATTTAGCTTTGTACCGAAAAAGTGTAGCGACGATTGTAAGGTTTTCTCCGCGAGAAGGGAGCTTGTTGATTTAGTGAAGTAACTCTCGAGTTGGGTACTCGGGAGTGGAGTAGGCGGAAAGGAGATCCGTGACCGAACCACTATAAATCCTCGTGTTCGGTTTGCACTTTCCTTTCTTTATCTCTTTACTTTTATACTTGCACTATACTATTGTTTGTGATGTGGTTTGATGTTCATGATTGTGTGACAACTTGGTTTACCATGCTTTATATTAGTCACAAACAATAATTGGTACTTTCATATTATAACAAGCTTCATAAGCGATTTGATACTAAAGATCTAAAGTTTTTAAACAGTAACGTATTCACCCCCCCTCTACGTTTCCACAAATGTATTAAAACAGTAGGGGCTATGACTCATGGTAATCCGTAAAAGTTTAAAGTACTTGTGAAAGTAAATAAAAGCAGTTGAGCATGTATCTCCCAAAAGTAATTCAAAGCGATATAAAGTAGGGGCTATGAAAACTCACCGATGCAATGATTATGATGACAAAAGTGGATACATTTGAAATGAGGTGCAATCTCTATCGCAACCTAATATGAATGATATGTTCTAATGTAAGTCATGAAACAATGTCGTACATGCAAATTCACATGTAATCTATACCACTTGTACATTTTTGAAAATGAAATTTATCGTCGAAATATATGTTTATGACATCTCGTCATGTTATAAAATACTTTACGCGTATTTATGTTGAAACAACTTCCCACGATAGACGTTTAGAAATAGAACAGGAATTTATAGTTTTTCGTCGCTAAACAATATACTTTTACAAGTAGTGAAAATGGATAAGTAGCCTCGTAAAGCTAGTCGTAAAATAGTGGATATCGAGTGTTTGGAACCAAACTCAATGGTTTTAGAAAGCTTGTAGCGATATCTAAAAGTCTTAGCTTTTTAACTTTTGATCATAGAAGTCTCGATCATAGAGAAAAATATGGATGAAGTAGGGTAGTCGGACTAAAAATATAGTTTAAGGTTAGATTTCGGCAAAGTTTGAGTGATCGTATATTATTCGTTATAACTTCGTTTGACGAACGGTTGAACATTTTGGAAAATAGAATAGACGAACTCACTTTTACTTGTAGACATCGTTTTCTCAAAAGTACTCTATCAATATGAAAAACGGCTCCAAACATGGTCACTTGCGATAACCATTTTGGTCTAATAGAAAATATGTATGTGTTATTATTTGTGAAAAATAATAGTTACGATAGCCATAATTAAAACGCGTGTAACTTAGTCGTTATAACTCCGTTTTCTACGTTTTATATATCCTTAGTTTCGTGTTAATATATACTAATATATTTTTGATAAATCGACTCATTTAGATAATGCTTAAAACTCATTTTTGCCCCTTAAATAATCCTTGACAGCTTGTATATTTTCAGAAAATTAGTTTTCGTCGTTAAACTTAAAAATAGCGTAACTTCTTCGTTATAAATCCGTTTTAACCCGTTCAAGCGACCACGATTTCTTTTTTGAATCTATTTTCTGAAAATATAAATCAAAATAATCCATGACCTGTCGAAATTTCCAGATTTTACAATAATGAACAGCCCTTAATTATAAGTTGTCGAAAATGATTTTTCTAGTGTAATACTTGTTCTAAACCCTTCCAATCAACACCAAAACTATTCTAAACCTACCATACACCTTCTTAGGGTGTCATGGGTTCCTAAAATTCATCAAAAATGAAAGGTTTCATGGGAATAATTATAGGATAGTTAATACTCATAATAAGTAATAAAAACAAGTATAAAGTGGTATGATTCATAGTATATTTGCATGTTTTTGTTACTAGATCATAAAAATATATCAAGAATGAGTATGAAAGAGTAGTAAAAATTTAGTTGAAGCTTACTTGAGTGATTGAAGAGTTTTGTTGCAAATGTACATAATTAATCTTGAGGTTTTTATTTCAAAACCTAAACTAGATTACTAATAATACTTGATAAACACTTGAGCTAGAAAATTTTGATGTTCTTCTTCTTCTTCAAATGTTGGCCGAACCAGAAGGATGGTGTAGAGAGTGTTTGCTAGTTTTCTTCACATCAAAAATATTTGATCTATGTGTTTCTTTTGAAAACTAAATGCAAGTGTTATAAAATATCTAGCCAAAAGAGGGTAGAATGGTCATTTAGATTGTCAAAGTGAAATTGTCATCTCCTATGACAAGGGGGGGGGGGGGGCAACATGGATAGGAAGCAAGACTCTTGTATTTTATTTTGTAATAAAATATGTGTATTAGTAGATATTATGTGTAATTTTATTTAGAATATAAAGTTATTAGGTATAGAGTTAGCTAGAAATCGATTTTAGCGGAACAAAATAAAATATATCGAAGTCATAAAAATTATAAAAATACATTTCTCGCAAGTATCGGGTGAATAAATAATTATCGAATAGAATTTACGAAAACCGTCGTAAATATATATATAACAATTTACATACCAAAATAAATTCAAAACATCGGGTAAACTAATAATATAATTTGTATAGTCTTAAAATGAGTATAAAAATATATCAGTATAATTGTTGGAAGTGTCGGATCGATTATTCAAAATAAATGATCGTGCGATAGCGTTTATTTAATAAATAAATATACGTTAATGAAATATGCAAACCAATGCATGAACTAATATGAAAGGGATGTTACTGATGATATGTAGACTAACTCTAGTCTATATGAAATGTTTTCAATGATGTTCCATGAATACGCAGCTTAACCCTCAAGGTTACGCGTATTTGATACTCGTAAACCTAGTTTACGATAATGATGAATAGTGAATCATGAATAGTGATTTTTCTCCGGGAATTAATAGTATTTCGTGAATAGTAAAATTTTGAAATAACCTTTCAAAATATCAAATCGACTTCAAAAACGATCAATAGTAATCTGTGAATAGTAAATTCCCGAGATGAATAGTGAAATTTTCAAAGTTTGTTAAATGACCTGAAATTACGAGTTGTCACATTCGCCCACCAAAAAAAGAATTCAGTCCCTGAATTCAGTTCATGTTGGTTTCTCAGGTTTAGGGTTTACGATGAATAACGAAGAAAGAAGACATGAGGAGGTGTTGTTACGGCTAGCTAGGATTGAGAGTGTATAAACACCGCGATAGAGAAAATATTGGAAGAATATCTCCGATGAGCATCACTTTGACTTTTAGGAATACGTGAAAATTTTGCTTGCACTAAGATTTATAAATAACTGCTCCCAACATAACATGATCCCTCCAGAATTAGACATAGGTAGCTAGGCTATGCATAATTAAGGAACGATAATGTGACGTTCGGTTTAGTTTTTATAACTCTCAATGTTTAAACAGATTTAAACCTTGTCATTTATAAAATGGCAGTTAAAGCAAAAGGAAGTGAAAATTTGTGTAAGTGATAACGAATCAGAAAGGAAGAGAAAGTATGATAGATGAGAATATTTCACAACAAGTGGTTTATCAAACAGTAATACATCTTAAGTCATAAAGATCCGAATACTAGGGAAGACATAAAATTAGTACGACATAATGCATAAGGAAATAAGACTGTTAGTTTCTAAACTTCTTCAGTCTGCCGCGTTGTTGATACCCTGGTGAGTTTCTCCTCCATCTAACATATATGATTTCCCATGAGCTCCTTCAACTTGTTGACATTGGTTTTGGGGACATTGGTTCCGATAGTGTCATTGCTCCCCACATCCGAAACATGTAACTATGGCCTTGCCCTTGCAGTCCTTAGCAAGGTAGCTAAAGCATATACCACATGGACCATCATGATGTAGCGTGCATTGGTGGCATCATGGTAAGTTTCCAGTATAAGCTCTTCCCTTTGCTAGTGCAGCAACATAAACCCTGGCGACTTCTTGTCTTCTATTCTGTTGTTGATAATGGTTAGTGTTATGGTTTTGGTTGTCATAATTATAACCTCCCTGGTCACTTTCCCATTTCCTTTTGATGTTGCTAGTTTGGTTGTTGTTGCGGTTATTGTTGATAATGTTTTCCTTTTCACAACTTGAGCCATGAGTTTTGAGTCATCCCGATAGTCTCTTCAATCGTTTGTGGATCGGAAGAAGTTACTTGTCACACCCCAAATTACTCCATCTTCTTAAACCAACGGATCATAGCGGTTTTGCCTTTGAACTTTGTGGGATCACGGTTCTAAAGTCCTTGTATGAATGGAATTCAGTCCCTGCCAGGGATTGATTGTCATAGCATCACAATCACATACTTTTGGATAGCGACTTGTTATATTGAACGACCTAAAGTGTCGTTTGGAAAATACATCGCTTGAATTAATAAAAACATTCTTAATGAGTTACAAAGATAGGTCCCAAATGAAAGTTGCTATGTGCGGAAAATAAGTTTGTTATAAGTCAAACGATGTTTTTAATGTGTATAAATCCCATGTGAGACGCGCGCGTCACCGCGACTCTATGCTATGTCCACATGCTTGCCATGAAGTGAATGCCTTAGATACCGAGATAAAACATGCTAAAAGTGTCAACACAAAGGTTGAGTGAGTTCATAGAGTTTGCGTTGAAATGTAAAGCCTTTCAAAATCGTTTATGCAAGAAAGGCATTGTAAATCCACTCGGTTCCAAGTTCCGCCCATACAAAACTTGCAACCCGTGTGTTCACAATCCATCGCCAAAATATGTATAGTTTATGTTCAAATGCATGATGTCAAATGAATTCACATAATAGTGCATGACTTTATGTATCAATAGTTACTTGACATAATTATACCAAGACATTTAGTTCAATGATAATCCCAAGACATTCACTGATGTTCCCAAGACATTTTGCTCAATAATAATCCCAAGACATTCAGCTCAATGATGTTCCCAAGACATTTAGCTCAATAATAATCCCAAGACATTCAAATTTCAATGATAATCCCAAGACATTCACTCAATAATAATCCCAAGACATTCAATTTCAATGATAATCGTATAGAAATTCTAAATATGACAATATTGCTACCTCGTATGATTAAACATTCATTTCGATTAAACATGTAGTTGCAAATATCATGAATGTCATAAAAATAGTTGAGCATGTATCTCCCCAAAAGTAATTCAAAACAATTAAAAGAGTAGGGCTATGACTCACTTGGTGCAATGTTTATGATGATAAAATGGCAAAAGTGGATACAATCAAATATAGCGTGAATCTCTAAAATGACCTATTATGAATGATATGATATGTAATAAGTCATGATGTAATGTTATGCATGCAATTCGGATGATATTTATACCACTTATGAATTTTTGAAAACAATACTTCTCGTCGAAAATATAATCTTTTAACGTCTTGACCATTTTTAAATTACTTCACATGTATTTACGTTGAAATAATATCCGACGATAATCATTTGGTGATTATTTAAGAAAATATAACTTTTCGTCGTAAAATAATGTCGTTGAAATTTCCATGAAAGTGACTAAAACGGCCTCTAAAAGCTAGTCGTAAAATGGTGCACGTCGAGTGTTAGGAAACGAACTCAACGGTTTTAGGAAGCTTGTATCATTATCTCAAAGTTTTAATGTTTAAGTTTTCATCCTAGAGGTCTCGATCACGGAGAAAATATAGGTAAAGTATGGTACTTTTGTCCAAAATGTTGTTTAAGGATGGTTTTCGGCAAAGTTTGAGTGACTATATGTTATTCGTTACAACTCCGCTCAACAAACGGTTGGACATTTTGGAAAATATGCTAGCGAACTTACTTTTACTAGAAGACATCACGTTATAAAAGTTCTACATCATTGTTAAAAACGTCCGCCAACATGGTCCTTTAGTTGCCGTAGTATGTTTTTAATAGAGAATATATTAATTTTGCTAATAGAATAAAGTTACGGCAACTTGGTTTATCGCGTAATTTAATCGTTACAAGTCCGTTTTCTCGTTTTCTACATCCTTAGATTCGTGTCAAAGTATACTAATATATTTTTGATAAGTCGACACAATTTATAAAGCTTGAGACTCATTTTTGACTCGTAAAGAGTGACATTTTCATGCTGAAATTTCTGAAATTAATAGTTTTCCTCGTCAAACTTGAAAAATTCATAACTTCTTCGTTATAACTCCGTTTTAATCCGTTCAAGCGGCCACGGTTTCGTTTCTAAATATCTAGGCCAAATATTTTTACCTATTGTCGGATTTTCCAGAATTTAATTTTAAGGACAGACCCTTAATTAGACTTGTCGAAATGAGTTTTTCTCGCGCCAAACCTATTCTAACCCATTCAAAACCACTCCGAAGCTATTCAAATCCTACCATACACCTTCTTAGGGTGTCATGGGTTCCTAGACATCACCAAAACTAATATATAACAAGGAGTAATTATAGGATGGATTATATATATATAACACTTAAAAACCTTAAAAAGTGGTATAAACATCACATAACTTGCATGTTTTACTCAAATAAAAATGAAATGACCATAACAATGAATATGAAATATTATGATGATAATGAATGCTTACTAGTGATTGATGAGGTTTATGAGAACAATGGATTTTCCTAATCACCCTAGGTTTTTATTGCAAAACCTTAAACAAAGAGTGATACTAGTGTGTATAAAACCTTGTCTTGAAAAAAATTTATGATGATATTCCTTGGTCCCCTTGGTTGCGGGTTCTAGAGCTAGAGAGGAAGAAGAGAGTACTTGATTTTGTGAAATGAAATATTATGAGTTAAGTGTAGTTTAATATAATATATGGATAGATATTTTAGCAACTTTCAAGTGACTCACCCTATGGTTGTCGACATGTTCATAAGAAATAAAATAGTTTGTATTTTTTTTATATTTTAAATGTATAAGGGTAGGGTAAATGTATATTTGTATAAGCATAGTTAGTAAGGTGTATATATTTAAGCATTTAGGGTAGCGTTAGCTAAAATAAATTATAACGGGTCAAAATAAAATATATTGAGGTCATAAAAATTATAAAAATACATTTCTTGCAAAAATTGAGTGAAATAATAATTATCGTGTTGAATTTACGAAAACCGTCGTAATTATATAAATATAACAATTTATATACGAAATAAATTTAAAACACTGGGTAAACTCATAATATTATTTTTATAACTTAATATGAGTATAAAAATATATCGGGATAATTTTTGGAAGTAATGGATCAATTGTTCAAAATAATTAATTACGCGATAACGCTTTATTTAATATAACATTAAACGTTTAACGAAAATGCAAAACCATGCATGAATTAATATGATGACAATGATGTTAATGAAATGTAGACTAAACTTAGTCTATATGAAATGTCCTTGATGATATGATCATGAATTCACAGCTAAACCATTACGGTTACGTGAATTTGATGCTCAGAAACCCGCTTTACGATAAACGATAAATGATGAAGCATGAATAATGTTTTGAAATATGACCTGAAAATATGAGTTGTCACATTCGCCCAACCAAAAAGGAATTCAGTCCCTGAATTCAGTTCGTGTTATTCTATCGAATCTTTGAGTTTGTGATTAATATCGAGGAGAGAAGACATGAAGAGGTGTCGTTACGGTTATTGATGATTGAGAGTGTACAAAACATCATAGTAGAGAAAATGTTGGATGAATCTCCCATGAGTAACATTTTGACTTGGAACATGTGAAAATTTTGCTTGCACTAAGATTTATAAATAACTGCTCCCAACATAACATGATCCCTCCAGAATTAGACATAGTTAGCTAGGCTATGTATAATTAAGGAACGATAATGTGACGTCCGGTTTAGTTGTTATAACTCTCAATGTTTATATAGATTAAAACCGTGTCGTTAAAATGGTAGTTAAAGTAAAATGAAGTAAAATCCTTGTAAGTGATAACAAATCGGAAAGAAAATAAAGTACGATAGATGAGAATATTTTACAACGAGTGGTTTATCAAACAGTAAGACATCTTAAGTTCTAAAGATCCGAATACGATGGAAGACATAAACTTAGTACGACATAGTACATAAGGAAAATTAAGACCATTAGTTTCGAACTTCTTCGCCTTCCGTTATTGAAATCTGTTGAGCTTCACCTCCTTCTAACATGTATGCTTTCCCAAGAGCACCTTCACCTTGTTGACCTTGGTTTTGAGGACATTGGTTCCGATAGTGTCCTTGCTCTCCACATCCAAGCATGTGACTATGGATTTACCTCTACAATCCTCGGCATGGTGTCCTAGTTTTTGACACTTGTAGCACTTAACAGGCAAAGACCCGAGTGATGATACTTACATCGATTACATAGTGGGTAGGTTCCAGATAACCTTTGCCTTCTATTGGTGCAAAGAACATAAACCATTGCGCTTCGTGCCCTCTCTTCATTGTTGATCTTTGGTTAGTGTTACGGTTTTGGTTGTCGTCATTATAACCTCCTTGGTCATTTTCCCATTTCCTTTTGTTGTTGTTGATTTGGTGATCGTTATTGTTGTTGTTGTTGCGGTTATTGTTGATAATGTTTTCCTCTTCACAACTTGAGCCATGAGTTTTGAGTTATCCCGATAGTTTCTTCAATTGTTTGTGGATCGGAAGAAGTTACATCTCCTTGAATACATTGTGAAGTCCTCCAATGAAATTTTCCAGTAGTTTCTCATTGTCCAAACCATTGATGGACATAGTGCGACCAATTCTTGAAACCTCCCGATGTAGGTCTCAATGTCATAACCAATAGTCACTAACTCATAGAATTCGGTTCTAATTTCTTCACCTCTCGTGCGCGGACAATACTTCTTTGTCAACAACCTCTTGAATTGATCCCACGTGAGCTTGTAAGCATTTTTGATACCAATAGGTTGTGCATACGAATTCCACCATAACATTGTGCCATCTAAGAGTGTACTAGTGGCAAACTTCACCTTGTAGTCATCTGGGCAATTGCATAGAAGAAACACAGACTCCATCTTCTCAAACCATCGAACCATAGCAGTGGCTCCTTCAGTGCCTTTGAACTTTGTAGGATCACAGTTCTTAAAGTCCTTGTATGTACAATTTTGAACTCCAGATCCTCCTGCAGCTCCTGTGGCAGCAGCAAGTCTAGCAGCTTCAGCAGCAGCCGCGGCCTCGGCAGCAGCAGCTACCATTGCTCGCTCTTTCCTTAGTGCCTCGGCTATACTATCCTCTACATACTTTTGGATAGCAGCTGGTGTCATGTCTAGTGCAGCTTTCTTCGGTGCCATAACTCTTCAAAATAAGAGGAAAAATGAGACGTAGCAAAGTCCTATGTTAAGAATAAGCGCTCTAAAGAGATGTGATGTGAGGTGATAAGTTTGAGGTTACTTTTCAAGATGAGTGACGGTTTAGTGACTTAGCGTGTGAATAGCGTGTAACTCGACATGTTAGTGGTGAAACAAAGGAGTGAGAGTGACTTCGCCCTACTTAAAGGTTTATCTCAGCATTCGACGTTATCGGTGATGAATCAGCTGATATTAAAATTACGATAGAGAATGACAAAGCATTCTCCACATTAGAGTATGAGGAAATGATAATGGAATGGGTAATTAAAGGCATCCATGTGACAATCGTTTTGAAGTGAAAGTAAATAACTCGAAAATGTACGATAAACCGCATGTAAAGTGAACATGCACTTATGATGAAATGATGAGATGCTATGATGATGTAGTTATAGTCTAGGGTCAATGATGCAACCTAGTTCTCTATAATCAAGCTCGATGCCAATCTGTCACACCCCAAATTACTGCTTTTGCGTGGAATGGAATTCACGGGATTGACTATCATAGCATCACAATCACAGTTATATTGAACGACCTAAAGTGTCGTTTGGAAAATACATCGCTTGAATTAATAAAACATTCGAGTTACAAAGATAGGTCCCAAATGAAAGTTACTATGTGCGGAAAATAAGTTTGTTATAAGTCAAACGATGTTTTTAAAGTGTCTAAATCCCATGTGAGACGCGTCGTCACCGCGACTCTATGCTATGTCCACATGCATGCCATGAAGTGAATGCCTTAGATACCTGAGATAAAACATGCTAAAAAGTGTCAACACAAAGGTTGAGTGAGTTCATAGAGTTTGCGTTGAAATGTAAAGCCTTTCAAAATCGTTTATGCAGCAAAGGCATTGTAAATCCACTCAGTTCCAAGTTCCGCCCATACAAAACTTGCAACATGTGTGTTCACAATCCACTGCCAAAATATGTATAGTTTATGTTCAAATGCATGATGTCAAATGAATTCACATAATAGTGCATGACTTTATGTATCAATAGTTACTTGACATAATTATACCAAGACATTTAGTTCAATGATAATCCCAAGACATTCAGCTCAATGATGTTCCCAAGACATTTAGCTCAATAATAATCCCAAGACATTCAGCTCAATGATGTTCCCAAGACATTTAGCTCAATAATAATCCCAAGACATTCAGCTCAATGATAATCCCAAGACATTCAGCTCAATAATAATCCCAAGACATTCAGCTCAATGATAATCGTATAGAAATTCTAAATATGACAATATTGCTACCTCGTATGATTAAACATTCATTTCAGTTAAACATGTAGTTGCAAATATCATGAATGTCATAAAAATAGTTGAGCATGTATCTCCCCAAAAGTAATTCAAAACAATTAAAAGAGTAGGGCTATGACTCACTTGGTGCAATGTTTATGATGATAAAATGGCAAAAGTGGATACATCAAATATAGCGTGAATCTCTAAAATGACCTATTATGAATGATATGATATGTAATAAGTCATGATGTAATGTTATGCATGCAATTCGGATGATATTTATACCACTTATGAATTTTTGAAAACAATACTTCTCGTCGAAAATATAATCTTTTAACGTCTTGACCATTTTAAATTACTTCACATGTATTTACGTTGAAATAATATCCGACGATAATCATTTGGTGATTATTTAAGAAAATATAACTTTTCGTCAGAAAATAATGTCGTTGAAATTTCCATGAAAGTGACTAAACGGCCTCTAAAAGCTAGTCGTAAAATGGTGCACGCCGAGTGTTAGGAAACGAACTCAACGGTTTTAGGAAGCTTGTATCATTATCTCAAAGTTTTAATGTTTAAGTTTTCATCCTAGAGGTCTCGATCACGGAGAAAAATATAGGTAAAGTATGGTACTTTTGTCCAAAATGTTGTTTAAGGATGGTTTTCGCAAAGTTTGAGTGACTATATGTTATTCGTTACAACTCCGCTCAACAAACGGTTGGACATTTTGGAAAATATGCTAGGCGAACTTACTTTTACTAGAAGACATCACGTTATAAAATGTTCTACATCATTGTTAAAACGTCCGCCAACATGGTCCTTTAGTTGCCGTAGTATGTTTTTAATAGAGAATATATTAATTTTGCTAATAGAATAAAGTTACGGCAACTTGGTTTATCGCGTGTAATTTAATCGTTACAAGTCCGTTTTCTCGCTTTTCTACATCCTTAGATTCGTGTCAAAGTATACTAATATATTTTTGATAAGTCGACACAATTTATAAAGCTTAAGACTCATTTTGACTCAAAGAGTGACATTTTCATGCTGAAATTTCGAAATTAATAGTTTTCCTCGTCAAACTTGAAAAATTCATAACTTCTTCGTTATAACTCCGTTTTAATCCGTTCAAGCGGCCACGGTTTCGTTTTAAAGTGTATTTTCTAAATATCTAGGCCAAATATTTTTACCTACTGTCGGATTTTCCAGAATTTAATTTTAAGGACAGACCCTTAATTAGACTTGTCGAAATGAGTTTTTCTCGCGCCAAACCTATTCTAACCCATTCAAAACCACTCCGAAGCTATTCAAATCCTACCATACACCTTCTTAGGGTGTCATGGGTTCCTAGACATCACCAAAACTAATATATAACAAGGAGTAATTATAGGATGGATTATATATATATAACACTTAAAAACCTTAAAAAGTGGTATAAACATCACATAACTTGCATGTTTTACTCAAATAAAAATGAAATGACCATAACAATGAATATGAAATATTATGATGATAATGAATGCTTACTAGTGATTGATGAGGTTTATGAGAACAATGGATTTTTCCTAATCACCCTAGGTTTTTATTGCAAAACCTTAAACAAAGAGTGATACTAGTGTGTATAAAACCTTGTCTTGAAAAAAAAATTATGATGATATTCCTTGGTCCCCTTGGTTGCCGGTTCTAGAGCTAGAGAGGAAGAAGAGAGTACTTGATTTTTGTGAAATGAAATATTATGAGTTAAGTGTAGTTTAATATAATATATGGATAGATATTTTAGCAACTTTCAAGTGACTCACCCTATGGTTGTCGACATGTTCATAAGAAATAAAATAGTTTGTATTTTTTTTGTATATTTTAAATGTATAAGGGTAGGGTAAATGTATATTTGTATAAGCATAGTTAGTAAGGTGTATATATTTAAGCATTTAGGGTAGCGTTAGCTAAAAATAAATTATAACGGGTCAAAATAAAATATATTGAGGTCATAAAATTATAAAATACATTTCTTGCAAAATTGAGTGAAATAATAATTATCGTGTTGAATTTAAGAAAACCGTCGTAATTATATAAATATAACAATTTATATACTGAAATAAATTTAAAACACTGGTAAACTCATAATATTATTTTTATAACTTAATATGAGTATAAAATATATCGGGATAATTTTGGAAGTAATGGATCAATTGTTCAAAATAATTAATTACGCGATAACGTTTATTTAATATAACATTAAACGTTTAACGAAAAATGCAAAACCATGCATGAATTAATATGATGACAATGATGTTAATGAAATGTAGACTAAACTTAGTCTATATGAAATGTCCTTGATGATATGATCATGAATTCACGGCTAAACCATTACGGTTACGTGAATTTGATGCTCGTAAACCCGGTTCGATAAACATATAAATGATGAAGCATGAATAATGTTTTGAAATATGACCGCAAAATGTACGTATGAACGAAAATACTTATGAGTTGTCACGCCATGAAGTGTATGCCTTAGATACCCGAGGTAAAACATGCTAAAAGTGTCAACACAAAATTTGAGTGAGTTCATAGAGTTTGTGTTGTCATGAAAAACCTTTAAAGAACGTTCATGCAGCAAAGGCATTGCAAATCCACTCGGTTCCAAGTCCCGCCCATACAAAACTTGCAACTTGTGTGTTTACAACCCTATGGACAAAATGTTATAGTTTATGTTCAAGCACACATCGTCAAATGAGTTCACAATAGTACGTAACTTAACGTATCAATAGACAATTGATATAGCACATAATTCGACGTAGAACAGTAGTACACGACTCGACGTATCAGTAGTCAATTGATATAGCACATAACTCGACGTAGAACCATAGCACATAATCAATAGTACATGACTCAATGTATCAGTAGTCAACTGATATAGCACATAATTCGACGAAGAACAATAGCACACAATCAAGAACAATAGATATGGTACAACATTCGGTTTTGAAACAACTATGATCATAATAAAAGTTGTAGCATGTATCTCCCCCAAAGAGTTTAATAAATGTATTAAAAGAGTAGGGGCTATGACTCACGGTAATTCGTAAAAGTTTAAAGTACTTGTGAAAGTAAATAAAAACAGTTGAGCATGTATCTCCCCCAAAAGTAATTCAAAACGTATAAAAGTAGGGGCTATGAAAACTCACCTGTTGCAATGATTATGATGACAAAAGTGGATACACTGAAATGAGGTGCAATCTCTATCTGCAACCTAATATGAATGATATGTTCTAATGTAAGTCATGAAACAATGTCGTACATGCAAATTCACATGTAATCTATATCACTTGCACATTTTTGAAAATGAAATTTATCGTCGAAATATATGTTTATGATATCTCGTCATGTTATAAAATACTTTACGCGTATTTATGTTGAAACAACTTCCCACGATAGTCGTTTAGAAATAGAATAGGAATTTATAGTTTTCGTCAAGAAACAATATACTTTTACAAGTAGTGAAAATGGATAAGTAGCCTCGTAAAAAGTCGGTCGTAAAATAGTGGATATCGAGTGTTAGGAACCAAACTCAATGGTTTTAGAAAGCTTGTAGCGATATCTAAAAGTCTTAGCTTTTTAACTTTTGATCATAGAAGTCTCGATCATAGAGAAAATATAGATGAAGTAGGGTAGTCGGACTAAAATATAGTTTAAGGTTAGATTTCGCAAAGTTTGAGTGATCGATATTATTCGTTATAACTTTGTTTGACGAACGGTTGAACATTTTGGAAAATAGAATAGACTTAACTCACTTTTACTTGTAGACATCGCTTTCTCAAAAGTACTCTATCAATATGAAAAATGGCTCCAAACATGGTCACTTGCGATAGTCATTTTGGTCTAATAGAAAATATGTATGTGTTATTATTTGTGAAAAATAATAGTTACGATAGCAATAATTAAAACGCGTGTAACTTAGTCGTTATAACTCCGTTTTCTACGTTTTATATATCCTTAGTTTCGTGTTAATATATACTAATATATTTTTGATAAATCGACTCATTTAGATGATGCTTAAAACTCATTTTTGCCCCTTAAATAATCCTTGATAGTTTGTATATTTTCAGAAAATTAGTTTTCGTCGTTAAACGTAAAAATAGCGTAACTTCTTCGTTATAAATCCGTTTTAACCCGTTCAAGTGACCACGGTTTCGTTTTTAAATCTATTTTCTGAAAATATAAATGAAAATAATCCATGACCTGTCGAAATTTCCAGATTTTACAAAAATGAACAGCCTTTAATTATAAGTTGTCGAAAATGATTTTTCTAGTGTAATACTTGTTCTAAACCCTTCCAATCAACACCAAAACTATTCTAAACCTACCATACACCTTTTTAGAGTGTCATGGGTTCCTAAAATTCATCAAAAATGATAGGTTTCATGGGAATAATTATAGGATAGTTAATACTCATAATAAGTAATAAAAACAAGTATAAAGTGGTATGATTCATAGTATATGTGCATGTTTTTGTTACTAGATCATAAAAATATATCAAGAATGAGTATGAAAGAGTTGTAAAAATTTAGTTGAAGCTTACTTGAGTGATTGAAGAGTTTTGTTGCAAATATACCTAATTAATCTTGTGGTTTTTATTTCAAAACCTAAACTAGATTACTAATAATACTTGATAAACACTTGAGCTAGAAAAATTTGATGTTCTCTTCTTCTTCAAATGTTGGCCGAACCACAAGGATGGTGTAGAGAGTGTTTGCTAGTTTTCTTCACATCAAAAATATTTGATCTATGTGTTTCTTTTGAAAACTAAATGCAAGGGTAGAATGGTCATTTAGGTTGTCAAAGTGAAATTGTCATCTCCTATGACAAGGGGGGCAACATGGATAGGAAGCAAGACTCTTGTAGTTATTTTGTAATAAAATATGTGTATTAGTAGATATTATGTGTAATTTTATTTAGAATATAAAGTTATTAGATATAGAGTTAGCTAGAAATCGATTTTAACGGAACAAAATAAAATATATCGAAGTCATAAAAATTATAAAATACATTTCTCGCAAGTATCGGGTGAATAAATAATTATCGAATAGAATTTACGAAACCGTCAGAATATATATATATAACAATTTACATACCAAAATAAATTCAAAATATCTCGTAACTAATAATATATTTTTATAGTCTTAAAATGAGTATAAAATATATCAGATAATTGTTGGAAGTGTCGGATCGATTATTCAAAATAAATGATCGTGCGATAGCGCTTATTTAATAAATAAATATACGTTAATGAAATACGCAAACCAACGCATGAACTAATATGAAAGGGATGTTATCGATGATACGTAGACTAACTCTAGTCTATATGAAATGTTTTCAATGATGTTTCATGAATACGCAGCCTTAACCCTTAAGGTTACACAGATTTGATATTCGTAAACCTAGTTTACTAAAATGATGAATAGTGAATCATGAATAGTGATTTTCTCCGCGAATGAATAGTGTTTCATGAATAGTAAAATTTTGAAATAACCTTTCAAAATATCAAATCGACTTAAAAAACGATAAATAGTAAAATGATGAATAGTAATATGTGAATAGTAAATTCCAGAGATGAATAGTGAAAATTTCAAAGTTTGTTAAATGACCTGAAATTACGAGTTGTCAAATAAACACACCTAAACCGAACCGAACCGACGGACCCGACACAAAATCGAATCGAACCAACGGACCTGACACAAAATCGAACCGAACCAACCATACTCGGTTCGGGTTCAGTTTCGGTTTAGGTTTTTCACAATTTTCAGTTTTTTGTTTTGTCAGTTCGGGTCGAGTCGGTTTTAGACCGATGCTCAGCCCTACGTTAACCCAAATACATATCTTTTTAACCTTTTAACTACTATTGCCACCTCTCTTTTTCAATCTTTCCACCACAAATCAATCAATCAACTCCACAAGTTAAAATATTAAATATTTGTTGTAAATATAAATGGGCTTATGTCTATTCACATTTATCTTTAGTGGACTTTAGGGTTTGAGATGTATTAATCTACCCTATATATATACAATCCACTTGTAATATTGATTACAACTTAATAAGAATTATGTCTTCCTCCTATTCTTGTTCATTACTTTATAATACGTTATCAGCAAGAAGCTTTAATAAAAGAAAAAGAAAAGAAAGAAAGATATGAATGAAGGACGGATGGAATTTTTGTTTTGACGAAGTCGTGGTTGAGTTCATTCATTAGCATTGGTATTTATTCAAGCTTCTAAAAGGTATATCCTAAACTTTAATATACATTAGTTGATTGGTATCGTAAACCATAATGCATTAATATTAATTGATCGTATATAATATGTTAAAGTCCAGAACTTGAGCTACTACATATTAACGTTGTTTTAAGATGACTATTATTGCATCAATTTTAATAACATGGTGATTTATTATTTACATTAATATTAATTGATCATATATATTTGACATCAAATATTGTTGTTACTATATATGTTTGTGAAACAAATTCATTGGGCACACAGATATATTATTAGTGCGATTGCTTGGTTATTTATTTATTACTATTTTTTTTGTATGTTTGCATTCGATGATGGTTATCGATCGATCTATATATATGTTTTTTTATAATGTGAGCATAAACATGGCCGATTTATGCATGATGGCAATTCGGTATAATCAATATGAATGAATTGAAAAAATATATATGTATATATGGCCTGACATTAATCCTAGAACAAAATAGATGTTTTTTCAATTTTCTTAATATATTATGACAATGCTTTAATGCCTGATCGGTGTGGTAACAAAGTTATGAGCTATATGCCTATATGATGTCAACGTCAATTAGCAACTCACAATGGATAATTAATCATACTAGCGCACGGCTTTAATTGTTAATGTAACTTTGTAAGTTACGGATGAATGGCAAGAATTATTGTTTAATTTGTTTGATTATAAGTGTTATATATGCCCATGTGTTAAACTATTACACCGATTATGTTGGAACATTTATTGCGAATGATTCTTTACTTCGATCTCGTATTTATTTGTACTCTAGATACCGTAACCATTGATATCATCAATAATGGTGATGATTGTTTATATTTTTATTAAGAAGATATTATGATCTCCTTAAGTTGATTAAAAAAAGAATACCATAACCTCATGTTATGATGAAAAAAAAATAGAACCTCATGTTCTAATTTGATTCGATCAATAGAATCAATGGCATAGCCATCATGTTATGGTTAAAGATAAAAAAAATATTATTAGAACCTCAAGTTCTAATATGATTATTTCATGAATCAATATCATAACCTCATGTTATGATTATATTTATTCATAATAAAACCTCAAGTTTTATTACAATGAATAAATTAAAAACAATAACCTCAAGTTATTGTATCTCTTTTAATGAACCTCAAGTTCAGTTATTATTCTCTTTAGAGAATTACAATATTATAACCTCACGTTATGTTTAAAAAAAAAAGAAGAGTATGAACCTCAAGTTAACATAACCTCGTGTTATGTTTAAAATAAAAAGAAAAATAGAACTTCAAGTTCTATTATGATTCCTCAAGAGAATCAAAAGATATCATAACCTAATGTTATGATTATTATAGAACCTCAAGTTCTATTATGATTATAAATGAAAATACAATAACCTCAAGTTATTGTTAAATGTTCAAATATGATTCTATCAAGTGAATCACGATAACATAACCTCAAGTTATGATTATTTTTGTTTAAAGCCTAATGTGCTTTGATGATTCCCTCAAGTGAATCATAATAACATAACCTCATGTTATGTTTTGAGGAAAAAATGGTATAGAAGAAAAGTATTTTTTTTTCCGAAAGCTCGCTTCTATTGTATGCACCTCATGTTGCAAGAAAAAAGTGTAAGCGAGTTAAATCTCACAATTTTCGTTGTTAGATCCGAACAAATAAAATTGTGATTTAAATGATATCGATGAAGAGATGTTTAAGAAAACATTCTCTATTTTCAAAGTCTCGAACATGCTTCTATATTAGCGATATCGAGAACATGGTTTGAAAAGTATCATGAGATATTGTCAAATTCTCATATTATATAAAAGAAAAGCTAATGAGTTTTTCAATTTAAAAATATAAAATAGTTCAACTATTCGTCCATTCCTTAAATGAATGTGACAATGATGATGATATTTATCATGGACGTGGTCGATTAAATAATCGACATAAAGATCTCTATTCCTTATGAATATGATGAATTGATCAATATATAAATCTTCATTCCCTTAAGTGAATGTGATGAATTGATCAACATAAGATTTTCATTTCCTTAAGTGAATGTGATATGGTCGAAGTAATATGAAAAATGACCAATCACTACAAGTGGTAAAATAAGAACGGAGCAAATAAAAATGTCATGTATAAAAAAAAATAATAAGTGTGCCAAATGTATTACACACTATCTTCATAGATGTTAGAATCTATGCTAATAAATTGTGAGATATACATGAATGCTCCAAGTTGATATGCCTTCAGTTATGGGTTCCTTGATTAAATTTAGTTAGTACTAATTTTTCAATAAGTTAAATGAAATGTTAGAAATATTGATTTTGTTCTCATGTCCGATTTGAAGTTCTCAAATATCAATTTTTATTTTTTGTTCCTAATATTTGTGTGGATTTTGATGTTAAGATCTATTTTAATCAGAATTTTGGTAAGAGAACCCCGCCTTCTTTGTGAGGACCTCCAAAGGGAATACTTGGCGATGAAAGATTTGTTAGATTATGGTAAGATCTCAAGGATAAAAAAACAAAAAAAAAAAAAAAGGTGAGTTCGGTCTCACAATTTCGTGTTAGATCCGAATTAAAAAGAAAATATATAATGGTGAAAGATCCGTTAAATGTATGTCAAAATCTAAAAGAAAGATTTGATCATCATAAGCAAGAGATTCTTGCAAATGCGAGCACATTTTTCGCAATATTAAGTAGTACATTTGAATGATGAAAAGAAAAAATGCGTTGAAATTGTTAATGCCTCGAATATACTTATATATCGAGAACGATGCTTTGATATAAAAGAAATGGGCATGTTTGAACAAACACGATAAACCCATTTACTAAATTTTCTCCATATTGTCGTGTTAAAAGAAACTGGTTGGCAACCTCAAGTTGCAACATAATGATCTCCATTCCCTCAAGTGAATGAGATAAAATGATCAATATGAGATCCTTATTCTCCCATGTGAATGTGATAATGTAACGATAAATGGTTAAAGATCATTTATCATGGTAAATGTTATGATCGAGGAAGTATGACAATGACAAACTACTAATAGTGGCGAAAATACAATAAGAAAGGAGCAAACAAAAAATGCTATTTATGCAAAATGCAATGTGATGTATATGAAATACAAGTGTGTCAAAGATATTACACACTATATTCATAGATTTAAAATCTATGCTAGCGCATTTTGCTCCACAAAAGAAATATAAAATTGTCATGAGAAACGGGTTAAGTATTAAAGATACATTATATTCTTTTATATCTTCCTCGACATGTCAAGATTAGTAAAGTTAATCACCGCCATAAACTTAAGTTTATGAGCAATAATAATGATAATATTTTGGTATGACCGGTTACACCATCCCGAGTCATTGATGATGCGAAAGCTATAGAAGAATAAAATTCTTCAATCTAATGTTATTATCTCTCAAAGAAAGTTGATTATTATTCTATCAACTAGAATGGGGATTAAATTCTCAATTATAGTGGAAAGAAAACAAATGGATATATGTAAGCATACAAATCCATGGTATGAACCATTTAGAGTTTAAAATCAATGCATCGCCTAAATGGTCATTAAATCGCAACCTCAAGTTTGCATGATTAAGAGCTCAATGCGAGCCTAACATCCCGGAGTGAGTATTTCATCATGAAAATACGATGAATTACTTCTAAATTATCAAATGAAACCGAGAGAAAAACTTGTGTTGTTGTATGGGGCCATATTATAATATGCACAACAACAAAATTAGCATCATGCCAATATGTTATTATAAATCCTCCTTTTATAATTGGTTTTGGTTATAAACCAAACATATCCCATTTTGGTTTTGTGTGCAAATTACTCCACCTAAATGCACATATATGGGATATAAGATGGATAATTCCTTCAGAGGAGAGAAGTAGTCGCAAATTCGTAATGAATTATCATATTCTGTTAATCCTCGAAAGAAATGTTTATTATGAATTGATTATTCAATGGATAATCTAATAGCCATAAATAAACATTGGCGAAAATAATATTTCACTACTCATGCTCTATTTAGAAGTCAGTCCTCAAAGACATTACTTTATTATGACATGCCTCAAGCATGGTAGACAAATCGATTCCAAATAAAATCCTCGATGAAAAATATGGAGCATGAAAACAAGATGGTTGTTCGAGGTATAAAGACCCCATGATAGTCTCATAAAATGACACTAGACATGAAGGTACCAAACGAGCCTCAAATAGCTAATGAGATCTCACTAATTCTATGATGTCTAAAATCATATGGAATCGAAACAAAACGACGCCGATAAATTTGTTTACATACAATATAGCTTGCTATTATGCATAATGAGGATCATAAATTAAATGTTATTAAATGAAACGACACAACGTGAAAAGACGCAATCTCATGAAAATACGAGAAGTCTTGGGACATGAAGTCCGTACACAAAATGTGTAAATCTATCGGATATACATCGGTCTTTGTGTGAAACCGAAATAAGAGTTCTAAAGTTATCTGCTTTAAGACATGAATTGTTGAATAAATATATTCACAAAATTGATTATTAAGAGGCAAATTGTCTCAAGGTGGATGTAAATATCTTATTGATATTTTATGAGACAAATAATCTATATATGTTTAATTCACTCTAAGTGAGTTTTAGATAAAGCTCCCATATTCTAAGAAGGATCTATAATGTTTTAAGCCCTCAAGCATGTCTAGCAACTTCAACTTTTAGAAGCGATTAATAAAGTTTTCAAGAACTCTATTTGATCAAAATGAATGAATCTTTATATGGATCAAAATCATTCTTGACGCATATTATATAAATTGCTTTTGCACATGTTTCTATAAAATGATTGGTACTCAAGTACCATACATAAGTGCAACTGAGGCTTTAATAATTAATATGCATCATGAGAGTGTATTTTTCTCTTTTAATATTTGTATTAGCAATGTATGCATTTGATGTTAGAAGTTACATGATGAAAGTGTAAATACTCATCATTTTTGTCAATCTGAATCAAAAACGCTTAAAATGCTCGAATGCATCAAAATACCGAAAATATTCCAAAATTGCATTTTATATGTTTCGGATGCAAAATGTTCAAAATCGATGAAAATGAGCTAAGTTTGCATAATTGGCGCTTCACCCCCAAGTTTCAAAATTGTCGAAATAGTCCCCGAGCACTTAATTTCAATGAAAATCACCAAAGGTCCTTTAAAATCATAAGTTGTCAAAATTAGTCCTTTGGTGAAAATATCAAAAGTTTTGAGAAATTAAAAGTTTGGTCCTTCAAGTTTAAAAATTGGCAAAATGGTCCCTGAAATTTGAAATGTCAAGTTTGGTCCTTATACTATTGAGCTTGTCACTTTAGTCCTTGAGAAACTTTGCAGATTTGGCACCTAGGTCCTTGATTTTCAAAATTGCACATTAGGTCCTTGTTATTTAATAACCTTTACACCCTTTCGACCTTGTCAAACAAAATGGACCTCGCCATAAGCCCTTTGGACCCCTACTTTTGACCCTTCCTTTAATATTACCCTACCAACCCTCCGTCAAATCCCACCTACGCTAAAACTCTCCTTCACCAACCGCCTCAGAACACACTACCACCCATTCCCCACCACCTTTCCACTCCCTTATCCTCCACCTCCACCAAACTCCAATAGCATTAAATGCTTTTCAATCCTTCACTCAACCCTCCCAATTGATAAAAGCAATTTGGCCAAAACCAATCAACGCCAAGATCATTTTAACGATCCAATGGCCAAGGAAAATGATGGGAATTAATCGAGAAGCGAGAGAAGTTTGGGTATAAAAGAAGCAAGAAGAAAGAAGAGGAGTAGCACTTAGTTTAATTTTCAATTGTATTTCGCTTTTAAAATTCTTAAGTCTTAAATGAATTTTAGTTGTATTTTCAAGTTTCATTGTATCAAGCTTACTTGTTTCAAAGGTATTACAACCTTTTTAAGTATCAATTCAAGTTTATGTTAAGAATTTTGTTTCATGGTCATCGTTGAAAATTTCCATTTCAAATTTTAGGCACAAGCTCTTATTAGCTTATTTTTCACTCAAACAAGCTTATATAAGCTTATTATAGCTTTTTGTAAGCTTGCTTTTAAGTTTCAATCAATTTTGAATTTGGTCAATGAAAGTCAAACTGGCTAAATTTGACTTGAAATGGAAAATGGTGTAGCAAGGTCGGGCTTTGGGTTGGTTCAGAGTTAATGGGTCGATAGAAATAGGTTAGAGGTTCATTGGTTCTTTGATTTTCAAGCCATAGCGGCCGGACCTATTGTAAGTTATTTTCAAGGTTTCATTGCATGATCTTTATTGGTAGTTATAAATAGTTCAATTCTGCTTATTATGGTATTTAAGTTAGTTAAATCATTGATCATTAATGTTAGCTAGTTAAGAGTTTAGCTCGCTTTTATTGCAAATCATTAAAGCGTGTGTTTGGAATCACCGCTTAAACTCAGACTAGAGGTGTGCTCAAGAGTTGAAACTTGTTGGTTTAGGTTTGTTTAGCTCATATTGACTCATATCTGCCTTAAAACCGCACTGCAACTTCAAAAGTCAAAATTCATGTTTAACTGCCTTAAAGCTTAACTGTTGATTTTTAAAGAAGCAAACTCTTGTTTTGTGTTTAAAATTCATAGATATAGCTTGCATTAAGTTCATTTCATCTATTAACATCAATCTCATCCTTTAAATCAGTTTCAAAGTTCAATAAAGTCAAATTTACAAACCGCTTCAAAAGTCAAAAGTGGAAATCCAGCTGAGCCTAATAAGAGGATTTTTCATTGCTTCATTCTTGAGCCAAATTAAGTGAAATCATGGTTTTTAAACTTCACTTGGTCTACTTTCTTGTTATCATTTTAGCGATTTTTGTGAATTTTTCATAAGCTTCAAAAGGGCTTGTCAATGTGGTTCATTTCCCCGCACAAGCTCAAGATTGACCGAGCAGTGCATGTGTTTTGTGCAGCCCTTGCACAGAGCTCAATAGAGCTTGTCCAAGTCTAGTTTTTGGTTTACATGTTCTTAGCCAGGTCTAGTTTAAGTTCCCACTCTTGGTTTCATGTCTCAGCTTATTAGGTAGCTTATTGCTTGGCTTAAACTTAGTACCTCAAACCTGTTTTTAGTAAATAAACTCAAATAATCAAATCTGTTCAAATTCACATTCCAGTGGTTTAAGCTAGTTAATATTAGTTGCATTTGGATACTTTTAGCTTAATATAGCTTCTTTGTTGTCGTGGTGGTCTTTGCTTTCCATTTGCTTATTTCAAATCGCTTATTCATAAGCACTTTGCTTAGCGCTTCATTTTCCTTCACACAACCATCTGCTTTTTCTATTTTTCCTAGATTCTAAATATTATTTTAGACTTGTCTTGAATTTTCAGATTTTGTAAGACAGCTTTGCTATTTTTCTTAATTTAAAATGCTTTTAAGTCATTTTAATTAGCTTTTAATACAATTAATTCGAAAAGTTTCAAAAAAAAATTTTCATTTTTCCTAGGTTTAGATAAATATAAAAGTCAAAAATATTTTTCCAGATTTTCTTAGTTAAATTTGTATTTTTAAACAATTTAAGTAGTTTTAAATAGTTTTTAATTCATAGAAAATACAAAATAATCGAAAAATACAAAAATAGTTTTGAAAATTCTATTTTGATATTTTAGATTTTTCCAAGTCATAATTTTATTTTTCTAGCTTTGTTTCATATTTTCTTGTATTTTAGGCTATTATTAAATAGTTAAAAATAGTTTTAATTAATAATAATTAATTAAATAGTTTTAAAATAATTTTCTTATTCTAAAATTTTATTTTATCATTAGGATTGTAAAATATCATTTTCATATTTTTAGGATTAATTTCGCTTGCTTCATATTTTCATTTAGACGTTACGTAGTTTCAAATTAAGTTTTATAAAACATAAAATCAAAACATCATTTTGCAAATAGTGATAGCGTTTATTTAATATTTTTTTATCTTTTTAATTTTTTTAATTTGCATTTAAGCCTCTCGTTATTTATAGACTTTTTCTTTAGTTATAATTGTTCAATCAATCCCTTTCCGCTCAAATCTCTCGATCACTATTCGTTTGGTGATTCATCGATAGCTCACCGGGACATAACGACCGGAAACACTATACTCTCCGATCTTCATTGCATCTCGTATCCGAACTGTTTTAAGTTTCTTACGGTCGGCCATTCACAAGTGGCCGGCCATGTGAGAAAACTTGACGGTTTATAGCGAATCACTACACATATATTTGATCATCTTTGCAGGATATATTCTTAACATCAATTATTCGTGGACTTTATTACAAAGTTTTTTCAGAAATGTCTCGAGCAACTACTTCGTAAGATTAACATTCAAGTTTGAAAGATATATATATATATATATATATATATATATATATATATATTAAATCGAGGAGGAGCATTATGCGACTGCACTCTTTTCCCCTTCATCAAGTTTTTTTATCCCACCGGTTTTTCTTGATAAGGTTTTTAATGAGGCGGTCTATAGCAGATAATAAACGGTGAATATCCAAGGAAGAGTGTTGTAAATATAAACGGCTTATGTCTATTCACATTTATCTTTAGCTGCTTTATGGTTTGAGATGTATTCATCTACCCCTATATATATACAATCCACTTGTAATATTGGTTACAACTTAATAAGAATTATGTCTTCCTCCTATTCTTGTTCATTACTTTATAATTATATTCACATATGCATAAAACCTATTAAATTGTAATATCCAATAAACATATATACAACAAAGAACAATCTTTCACAACCAATCTATCCCCTATGATCATCTCTTTATCTTTATTTTTTTTCTCCAACACACATAAAACTAACTTCACCTAAAAACCACAACAAAATTCATCACATGCCACCATAAAATCCACAAATCCATCATACCAACACCATCACACACCACCATAAAATATGAACGTTGTGGAGTTGTACATTACTAAAGTTAAACTTGTGGCATGTCCGTTTATGAACACGTATGAAAACAAATACTCCATTACGTAGTGACATAGAGCGTTTCGATACGATGTATGTATATTGTAGCTACCTGAATTGAAGTCAGAATATATGAGTTTATGTGGTGGTGTTCTTTATATGTGGTTGATCAGGTGGTGACAGAGATGGATGGTGCGACAGAGGTGGCGAGACTAATAATCCAGCATCACCAATATGACTATCATTTAAGCCATATTAGAACACATTATACTAATATACAAATATTATAATACATTATAGAAAACACACATACACAAATATAAAAAAACACATCCATCCTATTATACTTTTATGCATCCAAATAATTATAGCACTTGCTTGATAATTTATTTTGTCCAACAAAAAAAACAATTCATAAGAAATGTTGTAATCTTTCTTAGCTTCTTAAAAAAAATTCTAGCAAAACACGTTCTTCTTGCGTAATGTCTTTGCATTTAATATATGCTCTAATCATCTATGTTTTAGCTTTGGCCGTGTTTCCAAAGATCACAACTGTTTTGATAATCGATTGCGAACGACGCCTGTCCTCATCAACTTGTTTCATTACTTCGACTTTAATTTCTTTGATTGCATGTGAAAAAGAACAATCCATAAGAATTGCATGTGTGATTAGAAAACGAGGAGTTGTTATGGTGATGATTTATGTGATGATAAATTACATTTATAGAAACTTAAAAGAATTTGAAAAAATATTAAGAAAAACCGTAACATAATGGCATTTTTTTTTTGAATTCGAGTATTAATGTTAGAGATGAACGGTGTTATAGGATGTTTGGACATGAATCGACCAAAAAACAAAAAACCAATCGACACATTCAAACAAAGCTAAAGAGTTAAGATTAGTATATTACTTTATCGAGTATCGACTAAACTTATAATTTTGGTTAAATAAAGGACATGAATGATACTTTTATGATTAATATGTGCATAAGAGTCGTAACATATGTCATGTTAATAAAATACATATTTAGTTTAGAATCGATATTATTCATTATTGAGGAAAATAGAAAAAGAATAAGTAAAGTTTGGCATCTACAAAACACCTCATATTTAGGGTATAGTCGAAAAGTTATAGTAGAGGCGACTTTGATAAATTTTAAAACTACATTACAAATCGCTTTATTAGATGAGCATATCACATGTGGATGAAAAAATGATGCTATTATGGATGACAAAACAAGCGATGTCTCCGTGGAAGGAATAATTCTAATGGGTTGGACATGCGCAAGGATAAGAACAAAAGAGGGATACAAATGATTGTACGTAACAAACCGGAGAATCAACTCCATCTCGGCCACCAGGCTTTGAGGATACACCAATTAACACCTGTAGAAATTTGAATGAAGAGGTGAAATCAATTGCGAGGACTTCATTCTCAGCCTCCTCGGACACAAATGTTGCCCAATCCCGTGATTCTCTTGGAGGTAAGTCACATGTTACTGATTCTTATTCCCAACATATTAATACTGAAAGATAATCGAGATAGGATTGCAATTGGGACATGACTTAAATGGATGTCAACAAGCATTGAATGCAGCAACAAGTCGAATGGGTGAGATGAATATGTCTAAATGAATATTCTCTCTATTAATGCATGTGGTATAGGTGACATATTGTCAAACAGTCATATTGCTAACATTTGTTCTAGGCATAATGTTAATTTTCTAGGTATTCAAGAATCCAGAGTAACCTCCACCGATTTATTTATGTTGAAGAGTTTATGGGGTAATTTTACCTTTGATTTTGCGGTTAGTAGTGCTCGTGGGATGTCGAGGTATTATATCCTTTTGGGATCCTATGCTTTTGTTAAGTCCAAAGTTACAAGTTTCGATCATATGTTGATTGTTCAAGGTCAATGGGTTTTTCTGAAATTCAATTGCTTTATTGTCAACATATATGCTCCTCAAGAAGCTTCAAAGAAACGTAATCTCTTGCATACGCTTTCTATGTTCATGTACAATAATGAAGGTACTTATATAATTTTTGGTGATTTTAATGCGGTTCGAGAAGAATCAGAGCCATGGGGATGTAATTTCATTCAAAGAGAAGCTGATGATTTCAATACATTCATAACCTTGAATCATCTTGTTGATGTTCCAATGGGGGGTTTCGGTTTTACGAGATTGAGCCCGAATGGTCAGAAAATGAGTAAGTTAGACCGATTCCTAATTTCTGAAGAAGTTGGAGTTCTATTTTCAGACACTTTGGTCCTTGCTCTCGACAACATAATTTCTAATCATCGGTCCATATTACTCAAGAATAGAGTCTTGACTACGGTCCTAAACCATTTCGTTTTTTCTGAATTCGTGGTTAGATGAACCTGGATTCAACGATATTCTTTCGCTACGTGGAGCTCACACAACATGGCCATACTTTGAAGGCCATTCAATTCAAAACAAATCTTTGTTCTTGGTGGTCAAATAACTCGAAATCACGAAATCATTCAAACAAGAACTTCTTGAAAATTGAGAGTTGTTGATTTTTGATCGAGCTCGGGACAACAACTTCATCGGATATTGAAGAGAGAAATCATATTAAATCCAAAATTTATGATATTGAAAAGAAGGAAATAGCGACATGGCTCAAAAAGCCAAAATTAAATGGAGCATTGAGGAGACGAAAATTCCAAATATTATCATGGCATCTGAATAAGAAAAGATACTCTCTTGCGATTAAGGGAATCAAACATGACGGATCGTGGATCATTTGAAGCTTCTCGTGTGAAACAAATATTTCTTGATCATTTTAGATCCAAATGCCAATGAATGGATTCTATTCGGATCTAACTTTGCGACCTACGTTTAAATCTTTATCAAGATCATTCAACTAGTCTTCTTCAACCGGTTACCATGGAGGGAATTAAATTTGCAGTGTGGTCTTGTGGAAATGATAAAGCACCGGGTCCGGAAGGGTTCACTTTCGCCCTCTTTAAAAGGCATTGGGATATCTTTAAATATGATATTATGGATCTAGTAAAGGATTTTATGGAGTCGTCTCACATTCCTCCAGGTTCTAACTCATCTTTCATTACTCTAATTCCAAAGGTGAGTAGTCCTATAGGGGTAAATGATTTTCGTCCAATAAGTCTAATCAGCATTCTATATAAAATCATTGCCAAGTTGTTGGCGCTTAGATTGGCTCGGGTGGTCGAAACGGTTGTAAGTGTGGAGCAAATGGCCTTCATAAAAGGCCGTCAAATTTCAAATGGTCCTTTGCTTGTAAACGAGCTTCTTGATTGGTATAAAAAGAAGAAGAAAAAGGTGATGATTCTGAACATTGATTTCGAAAATGCGTTTGATTCTATCAGCTGGGATTATCTTGATAACGTGTTGGCATTCATGAACTTCCTAACTCGATGGCGAGGGTGGATTTCAGCTTGCCTCTATTCGGCTAGATCTTCTGCTATTATAAATGGAAGCCCGGATCGAGAATTCACGTTACATCGAGGTTTAAGACAAGGGGATCCCCTATCAACTTTTCTTTTTATCATTGCTATGGAAGGGCTGCACGTTGCTATGGAAGATGCAAAGGCTTCTAATCTTTACAGCGGCATTTCGTTAGGGAGGGACAACCTTCATCTATCTCATTTATTTTATGCCGATGATGTTCTTTTTCTTGGAGATTGGTCCCAAAGAAACGTCGAAAACCTTGTCATTTTGTTGCATTGCTTCTTTATGACTTACGGGCTAAAAATTAACTTGTCAAAGTCGAACCTTTATGGGATTGGGGTTACAAACCAGGAAGTTAATAACATGTCGAATTTGATGGGATGCCGACCTAGGAAGACTCCCTTCATCTATCTTGGGTTACCGGTGGGTGATTGTATGAGCAAAATAAAAGCATGGATACCTTAATTAATCGGTTTCAATCTAAACTCACTATATGGAAGGTGACCACTCTTTCTATAGGTAGGTGATCAATGCTTCAAAGACAATACTCGCCCATTGGGGTTGGAACTCGATCAAAGAAGATGGTGTGGGTTAGCTGGGATTTAGTTATGGCTTCATATTCTCGTGGTGGGCTTAATATTGGAAGTTTGGTAAGCTTTAACTTGTCTCTTCTGCTTAAATGGAGATGGAGATTCGTCCATAATGACAACATGCTTTGGGTTCGCGTCATCAAGCACATATATGGTCAACAAGGGGGTTCGAATCTAGCCCTTCTTGTATCACATGTTCGAGTCCTTGGTCCAGATTGATTGCTGCTACATATTGTCTTATAAATAATCGTGTCATTGACCCTTCCGTCCTAAAAATCATGTGGAAATGGTTCTTTCACCGGTTTTGGAAAGATTTGTGCTCGATAATCAATTTCTATCTAGTCGTTTTCCTCGTTTATACGGCTGGAAAACTTCAAAAACGTCACTATAGCTGATCGATGGAACGATGTTACTTGGTTTTGGTAGTGGAGACGTCAAGTAAGGGGATGTACCGAACAATTACAACTTGATGCCTTGTTTGCTCACCTAGTAAATGTCACTTTATCTTCAGAAAGGGATTGGTGGTGGTGGAGTTTAGATCCAAATGGTATTTTCTCGGTTAAATTGACTAGACAATGGATAGATAATGTTGTTCTTCCAAACGCACAACTTTCTACCCGTTCGAACAATCTTGTTCCTCGGAAAGTTAATATTCTAATATGGCGTGTTCTGCCAGATCGGATTCCTACGAGACTTAACCTTCATAATCGTGGTTTAGACATCCCGGACATATTATGCTCGATTTGTAACCTTCACACAGAACATACTACACACTTATTCTTTGGTTGTGAGGTGGCCAACTCGACTTACGCCATTGATGTTTGGATCAAGTTGCTTCCTATTGGTTTCCAATCGGTTATCGGGCTTTTTCGTGGCTAGATTCTCTCAACTTCAACTCAAGAAAAAGAATCTTATGGAAGCGGTGTTTTTACTATCTTTGGAGGTTCGAAATGATACGGTTTCTAAACAAAAAGTTAGAAAAGATGATTTGTCGAGTCCGTTAAAGAGTGTTCTTTTCTATGGGTGTAAAATCGTAAAAAAATATGTTAGTAGTTTGGTCGATTGGCTTAAAAATTCAAGCCTTCTTTTGTAAGTTTTTCTAGCCTCGGCTAGTTTTTTCTCTTTTTATTTCATTAGTTGTTTCAAAAAAAAAAAAATAATAAAAAAAATAGCCAAATATTTTTTAAAAATTACACTAAAATTATTTTCGCTATTAGACACGTGCCCACCCTGCCCCTTTTGATTAAAACGTTTGATTAGTAACTTATATTAACTATTCAAGCTGATAAACAAAACCATTAAGTTGATTTGGAAATGATTCTTTAAAAAGAGAGTATAATATAATCTCATAAATGACTCCATAATCAATTATTAAAAAAATTAAATAAATTTGACGATTACGTGCGCATAACAACGACAGTAAGTGTGCACTTTTATGTATATATGATGTGAAGTACGTAAAATTAAAGAGATTTAGTGGTTTAAACTATAATTATATATTTAATACTTAATAGATTGCGTTGGCATTAATAAATAGGAGTATTATAATCTAACAATATTACTACTATTTTTTAAGTTTTTAGTTTTAAACGAATAATTTTTTTTATATGTAGTATAAATAAAGAAACTCTGTGTTTATTAATTAAAGATTAACGTATCACTCATCACTTATTAGCAAAAGTATATAATAAAAAGAAAAATAGTTTCTCTTTTCATCTAAAAATCAGTGTTTATAAAACTAAACCGGCTTATTTAACAGGTTGAACCAAGAATCGGACCAGTCGGTTTATCCAACCGGTTAAAGTGGAATTGTCAATGGTTTGACTTTAATACCTTATGTTTAGACATAACTTAAGGTTATGCAATTGTCAATAGTTTGACCTCATGTTTAGACGCTATTCCCATTTTCCGGCAATCACGTACAAATTGGATCACTTCAAATTAGAAAAGTGAAAACAAATGACCACATGGTTTTGAAAATGTTAAAATATTTCCCAACTTTTGGCATGTTTTGGAAGATTATTTCGTAGTCATCTACTAAACATTTCGCGATATAAACTTAAAACTTTTGAAGCTCTATCGAGTAAAATCTGGTTAAATGTCTAAATTGTAATCCTGCTACCAATATAAATTGTTCCAAGTAGCACAATAAATTTAACCGAAATAGTTAAACATCGACTTTCATAGATGGATTAAATCATTTACTATCATTATATCTTTATGTAAACTTATTATCAATACTTGAAATTAGTAGTATAAGTTTCCCCTGACAAAAAGTCTAAATCGATTAGTACATTATTCGTTATACATGATATATAATTTTAGGCCACATGCACTGCACGCAATATGTTTGACAACAATGGATATGTCAAGAATTAAGATGACGACAATAAAGTTGACAAGAAGTCAAAAACGAAGAAATTGATACGTAAAAATAGACATATAGTCATAGTTAAACGACATGTTACAATCAATAAGTAGTTGAGAGATAAATTGATGTAAGCCAAGGTTTGTTCTATTTATTAATTGTTCATGTCATAAATAGAAAGTTTTGTAAACATTTATTGTAACTCTTGGTCTAGTGCACTTTAATTTACAACTAGCAACCTACCTTTTGCCCCTTACAAGTTACAATCAATACTTTGAAGATAAAACAGAATTTAGTTTTGATCCACAAACATTGTTACGCAAGTGGTTGTACCGAGGTGGATAGAAATGACCTTAGATCATTTTCTCATAAAATTTAACTGTTAAAAGTAGGAACCGGATTTTATATAAATTTAGACACCTAGTAGTGTGAAAACTAAAAATAGCACATAAAGTCCACGTACCTCTAATGTTTCTATGACGATGTAGCTAATAACTTGGATAGATTTTCATTTTACATAGTTAAAAATACAAATAATTTATATGAAATTTTCTTCTAAAAGCTAAAAGTACACCGAAAACTACTTTTTCTCATAGATGATTTATGCAAAGAGTTTAGCAAAAGCCAAAACCATTCCTTTCGACTATTAATGATTATTGTTAAACTATAGGCTTCATAAAAAAGATTTGTGTCAATAATTCATCTTAAAATATACAAACTATATAGACCACCCAGTTCTCAAAACAAAATGTTATGGTCACCAAATAACAAAAACAAATAACGCTATCTAATAGACCCCAAGAAATGACTATGGGCTTTGGGTCAAGCCCAAGTGTCTAATGTGAAAATCTGATAACTTTATTTAGAAGAGAATTATGGAGAGGAGCCCAAACTAGTGCATTGAGGACTTGAAGTTGTCGAATTGATCTAAAAAATTGCATTTTCAGTCATGTGTCGAATTTTAATTGTCGTTTTGTATTCACCTGTGCTTAAAACACACTTGGTTAGCTATCTTGTCTTAACCATAATCGGTTGATGCACCCCTTGAATGTCGATATCTACAAGAAGTTAGAACCGAGACACGATAATCAATCGTATGTTTTGGCTCATTTTGTCAACAATAGTACTTTGATTAGTCTAACTTATCATTGAGATCACTATATTGGGTTAACAAAGTGGTAACTAGGCGTATCTTTCATATGCATTTCGATTTTCGATAATAAAAGAAAGTACAAACAGAAAAGAAACTTATTTTATTTAGAAAAAATTTAAATTATGAAAAGAGAATGTCAACTATCATAAGCATAATTGGAAGCACGTAAAACAGATCATCATGGCTAAGATCAAACTCATGTAAACAACCAACATTCACTCACGAACATATAATGGGTTTTGGAAATGGATTTGATTATTTAAGATGTATGATGTATGTTTTTCAGAAAGTTATGTCTCAATTCTTATTAACCTGAAATCACATTGACAGTCGAAATTATTGGTCCCCTAAATAGTATTAAGCTACTAACATATTACCGTATATGTTTATAAGTTTATTACTTTATTTTTACAAATTTATAGGTTATAAAATAGCAATAAACTTTCTTCAAAATACAATTTTGATACGTGAACTAAAGAGTGTTTCATTAAACGTAACAAACTTTTTAAAAGTGTTCAAATATGCACATTTGAATGATGTGTCATACTCCAAACTGTGACACGTGTCATTGCTTTATGGTGACACGTAACAAAAATGTGTATAATACACGTTATACAAATTTGTAACATTTAATAAAACATTTTTTATTTGACATACCAAATGAGTATTTTGCAGATCGTATATTGGTATTTAATGACCTAAACTCTTTACAAATGTATAAATACGATAATATTTGATGTTTACCTCTAACCAGCCTAGTGGCATCTCATGGGTGTGAAAATGATTCGCAACTATTTGGTTCAAGTCTCGTACATGGGAAATGTGATATATTTATGATGCATAAATTGTGGTATAGTTAGTATGGCAAGAAAAATAAAAAATTCATGTAATTCCATATTGTTCAAAAGGTCGACACGTAAACTAATAACATCTACATGTATATAAATATATGTGATGTTCTTCAACTCAAAACTCATATCATATTCTCTCACTAAACTCAACATTTTGACCAATAGCATCGGTGGCCTGTGTTATAATGGCGAAAATGCTGGTGGCCTGTCTTTCAACTGGCCATCGATCACAATGTCGGAAAGCCGTGGATTTGGATCACATATATCTTTGCTTTTTAATTTTTTAATTATTTGTTTTGTAGTTTTCACATGTGGTTACGATTTTTAGAGTGACCAAGACAACCACGATTCTTGCTTAAAAGTCACCCCAATATCGACTAACCAGGCTTCCCAACTACTATTGAATTAACAGATGCAGGAAGCCAATCAGTCATTTGTGCGACAACTGGTAATTGTGATCAAGGAACGAAAGTTGAGATTCAAACGGTCGCAGCAGCTTCTGGACCACCAACAACCGGTCGCACTGTTGGTCTAGTACACTTTAATTCACAACTAGCAACCTACCTTTTGCCCTTACAAGTTACAATCAATACTTTGAAGATAAAAGACAATTTACTTTTGATCCACAAACATTGTTACGCAAGTGGTTGTCCTGAGGTGGATAGAAATGACCTTAGATCATTTTATCATAAAATTTAATTGTTAAAAGTAGGAACCGGATTTTATATAAATTTAGACACCTAGTAGTGTGAAAACTAAGAATAGCACATAATGTCCACGTACCTCTATTGTTTCTACAACGATCTAGCTAATAACTTGGATAGATTTTCGTTTTACATAGTTAATAATGCAAATAATGTATACGAAGATCTATCGGCACAAATTATCCATGTTAGAAACTATTCATGATTTCTTTAAAAACTAAAATTATCCTGAAAACTACTTTTCTGCAAGATAATTTATGCAAAAGTTTAGCATAAACCCAAGCCGTCTCGGGGATTTCGTGACCTCGCATCGCCACAAAGATGCATTTAAACACACAAATATAATATGCATGTATCAGTACTGCATGAATTAATTAAACTCAAAGTTTATTTTGTGTATATAAGTAACAAAAGTGCTTGAAATTTTGCTACTTCATCAGCGGTGACGTTGTCTGATAACATCAACTGACTCCTAAAAGCGGCCTGCATAAACCATTCATTTCGACTACTGATAATTATTGTTAAACTATATGCCTCATAAAAAGGATTTGTGTCAATAGTTAATGTAAAATATACAACCTATAAAACTTTACTACGTGCTCTGTAGGGTACAGACCCAGTTCTCAAATAAAATGTTATGGTCACAAAATCACAGATAACACTATCTAAAGGAATATAGACTCCAAGAAATGACTATGGGCTTTGGGTCGAGCCCAAGTGTCTAATGTGAAAATCTGACAACTTTATGAAAGTGGGCTTTAAAGAGATATTCTTGTGAGGAGCCCGATCTAGTACATTGAGATTGAGGACATGAAGTTGTCGAATTGATCTAAAAAATTGCATTTTCAGTCCGGTGTCGAATTTTTTAGAACGCCAACTTCTTGTTGGTGGTTAGTCGCTAAAGCGAGTAAGATAATCGAAGAATGCAACACCACTAGGTGGTTCCGGATATCACTTGAAATCGCATGATCACTTTCCAAAGAAACTATTCGATCCAACGTCCCAGCATCTGCGAATATCTACTTGGGATAAGACAAAATGTTATTTATTGAATTAGTGCAATCAATAACCTCACGCATATAAGTGTTTTTGCTATCTGTTTGTTTCTCGTGTTTTTTCTCATTTTTTCATGCGATGATGTCAATCTCATATATAGTAGAGAAACACTCACTCTAACAATGGACTTTATGTGTGATTAACGCCAATTAATCACTCATAATAAGCCTCCATTATCATAGGAATAGTGGTTGCATGACCAATTAAACGTGGTCATAAAGCGGTCATAACAACCACTTAAATGAGTCAAAGTGTTATAAATTAATCATCGCAACACTACCAAGGTGAGAACCATTACACTAGCAAGCGAGAACCAATACACTACCAGGTGGAACTATTAGTTACTACACTAACAAAGAGAACCAATACACTAGCGGCAGGAACCAATACACTACCAAAGGAACCATCGCATTACACTAACAAGAGGAACCAATACACTACTAAGACTAACCACTATTGAGTCGGGGTGTTGTTCGCCCATGGGTGATATCTGCGTCTTCTAACCCAAAAACAGTGTGAACTAATCCCACAAGTGCACTAAATTTTCCAACACTTCTTTACAATCTACTCCACCTATCTCATAAGTCACAACTCACAAGTGCTTAAAACTGGAGGTGATAAATGGGTCGGGTCGGTTTAGGTCATGGGTCAAATGGGTTATGGGTCAAACGGTCATACTTTAAGACTGGGTTGAATGGGTCATGGGTCAAACGGGTTTGGTCGGGTCGACTCGTTACATTTTCACCTGTAATCATGCTACTATAGTATGTTTAGTCCCTTTTTTTACGTTTTAATATGTTTTTTTTTACGTTTTCATCTATTTTTTTTTATCTTTTCGTCCGTTTTTATGTTTTCTTTCGTTTTTTAACGTTTTAGTCTGTTATTTTACGTTTTCGTCCGTTTTTTGGCGTTTTTGTCTGTTTTTTTCGTTTTTGCCGTTTTTTTACGTTTTCGCCTGTTTTTTTTTACATTTTTGTCCGTTTTTTTAGGTTTACCTCCGTTTTTGTCTTTTTTTTACGTTTGCGTTTGTTTTTTTTACGTTTTCGTCCGTTTTTTTATGTTTTCATCTATTTTTGTGCGTTTTCGTTTGTTTTTTTTTTACGTTTTCATCCGTTTTTGCGCGTTTTCGTTTGTTTTTACGCCGCCAATTTTTATGTTTTCTTCGCTTTTAACGTTTAGTCCGTTATTTTACGCTTTCTTCCGTTTTGCACATTTTCGTCCGCTTTTGCGTGTTTTCTTGGTTTTTATGTTTCGCCGCTTTTTCGTTTTCGCCCATTTCTTACGTTTAAATCATTTTTTTACTGGTTTCGTAGTGTTCATCTGCTTTAAAGTTTTCGTCCGCTTTTTAATGTTTGCATCGATTTTAACGTTTTAGTCCGTTATTTTACATTTCGTCGTATTTTATGTTTTCATCCGTTTTTGCGTGGTTTTGCCTTTTTTTACGTTTTCATCTACTTTTTGAATTCGTCCGCTTTTTACATTTACGCCGCTTTTTTATGTTTTCTTCCATTTTTTACATTTTCTTACGCTTTCGTCTGTCATTTACGTTTTCGTCCTTTTTACTTTTTCGTCATTTTCGTTGGTCTATTTTTACGTTTTACTATTTTTACGTTTTCATTCGTTTAATTACTTAAACGTAAGAAATTGTAAAAAAAAAAAGATGAAAACGTAAAAAATGAATAAAAACGTTTAAAAATGTACAAAAGCGTAAAAATGTTAAAAAGCATTTAAAACGCTACGAAACGTAAAAAATGAAACGTAAAAAGGCTAAAAATGAGCGAAACGCGCAAAAACGGGTGAGACATAAGAAAACGTAAAAAACCAGATGATAATGTAAAAAACGGACGAAAATGCGCAAAAACGGATGAAAACGTAAATTTACGGACGAAAACGCGCAAAAACAGACGAAAACGCGCAAAACTGATGGAAACGCCCAAAAACGGATGAAAACGTAAAAAAACGGACGAAATCGTAAAGAAATAGACGAAAACGCGCAAAAACGAATGAAGACGTAAAAAATGGACGAAATAATTAAAAAACAGACGAAAACGTAAAAAAAATGACAAAATCGCGCAAAACCGGATGAAAATGTTAAAACGGACGAAAGAAAAATATAAAAACGTTTAAAAACATAAAAAAGCAAGACATCTAATGGTGGTTGAGTTATCATCCGACTCTTAAGTGACCAATTCGACAAATTTGTTGATTCACATAAGTCAAATTGTTGACCATTTAACCTGTTTTTTGCCAATGGGGTAACCTAATCCAGCCCATAAATTGTTATTTTTGACCCGTAGCAACTCATTTTTCTCTAAATGGGTTGTGATTGCCACCTCTACTTAAAACACACTTGGTTAGCTATCTTGTCATAACAATAATCGGCGATATAGAGTAGTGCTATTTAGACCTAAAACATATGCCTAAATACATGTCTAACACATAAATCACTTGTACAATTATATCATGTATTTTCTCTTTCTAAAATTCCATCAATTATTTTTTCAAATCAATCAAATCTTTAAGAGAAATTACAAAGGGCAAAAATCAACTGATCCATTATCTACCACTTTTAACATTATTTTTCCATTTGTGAATGGTCATTGATCATTCGCCGACTCACCCAAATTTTGACGTGTCATTCCTTTGTACTTTTTTTCCGTAAAAAGTACAAAAGAATGACGTGTCGAAATTGGATGGTCGAGCGAATGAACAACCGAAAAGAATGACATGTCAAAATTTGGGTAAGTCGACCGGTTAATCGGTTGAGCGTTTAATAAAATAAGAAAATGATGTTGAAAATGACTAGATAACGGATCAAAATTGAATTTTTGGCTCCTTTTGGTAATTTTCTCAATCATTAAATATATAAATAAACATGATTTGTAGGTACAATAATCATTTTTCGTCGATATATACTAGAAGTTAGAATTGAGCCATGATAATCGTATGTTTGGGCTTATTTTGTCAACAACAGTACTTTGATTTCTCTCACTTGTGTTTTTTATAATACAAATCTATATACGTATCTCACCTTCTTTATTTAAATAAATAAAAAAATGAAAAAGAGAATGTCAACTATCATAAGCATAATTGGAAGCACGTAAAACAGATCATCATGGCTAGGATCAAACTCATGTAAACAACCAACATTCACGCACGATCATAGAATGGGTTTTGTAATAATTATTTAAGATGTACGATGTATGATTTTTAGAAAGTTAATAATTCATATATATGACAAAAACAAATCATGTTGCATAAATGTCTCAATTCTTATTAACCTGAAATCACATTGAAAATCGTAATTATTGGTTCCCTAATAGTATTAAGACATTATAAGTTTATTACTTTATATTTACAAATGTATAAATACGTGATGTTTACCTCTAATCGCAAAAGACAAAGAAAATCCGAATTTTCATTCTAATGTGAAGCCGTGAGTTTTAGGAGTTTCCTTTCACGGGTCTCTTCTAGTGGTTCGGGTGCCGGGGCTGCCCGTTTGGATAGTTTAACTCGGGTGGCAGAGATTTCAAGTGCCGTTCTAAAAAGATAAAATAAAATAAAAATAAAAAAATTGAAAAGACATGTAACAACTCACAACTCTACCTTCCCTTATACCAAATCAATTCCAATATCAGAAAGGTGTCATAGTGATCACAACTATGGAATCAAATCATCAATACATGTTCATGTTATAACTAAACACGTAAACTAATAACATCTACCTGTATATAAATATGTGATGCTCTTCAACTCAAAACTCATATCATATTCTCTCATTAAACTCAACTTTTCGACCTATAGAACACATTCATGGCCCGTGCAATGATGACGAAAATCCTGATGAGTGTCGTTGCTACAACGATGCTCTTCCAATTGGCATTGGCCGTGGATCACAATGTCGGAAGGCCAGATGGAGGATGGGACCAATCAACTGACCTCGGATCCTGGGCTTCGGCTCAAACATTTACAGTAGGCGATAATTTAGGTAATCTATTTATCTTTGTACCAAAAATGTGATGTATTTCACAGACTTCTCTAAAATACATATCCAAAGCTCCAAAGACCTCATATAAACAAACTTGATGTTTTGTTCTTGCAGTTTTTACATATGGTGGTCTCCACGACGTATTAGAAGTGACCAAGGACAACTATGATTCATGCACAACAAGTAGCCCAATATCGACTAACCGTGCTTCCCCAACTACCATTGCGCTAACAGATACAGGAAACCGTTATTTCATTTGTGGGACAGCTGGTCATTGTGATCAAGGAATGAAAGTTGCGATTACAATGAACGCAACAGCTTCTGGACCACCAACAGCCGGCACTCCATCATCAGGTAATTCACCAGCACCTCCAGCTACAAAGGATCCTTATGGTTATTCACCAAAAACAGGATCAGCTGCAACAGTACAGATAATGAGCGTTGTTTCTATGGTGGGATTTGGGCTCCTTTTGATGATTTAAGCTAATGTTTTATTGTATGAATTCCATTTACGCACAATTTTTTTATGATGCATTATGTTGTCTTCATTCTAGCATGTACCTTCATTAGTTCTATGTATCAAAAATTTCCATGGAGTATGATTTTTATTATTTTCTTGTGTGCTACTTAATAAAGCCTGGTCTCACAAATAACATACATCGTAATTAAGTCCTAGATACTTTGATAATATGTACTGTGCTGTTTTGTGCACCAAAGTTTGACGCAGGGATAAAACAAACGACATATTAGTGATGAATTGTTAGCAAAAAGAACAATATGATTTATGAGGAAAAAAACTCAATAAATGATACTAATGTTAACAGCTGAACTCCAGAAATCAAGTTATGTAACTTTATAATCAAAAGTTACAGCATTATACAATGTATTACACAACTTGTGTTGCAGATGAAAGAAATAAGCACAACTCTCACACATTTTGATTAAATGTGACGATTCTTATTAGCGGACAGACATTTGAAAATATTTGGTCCTTGAATAGTATTAACACACAGTTTGGTCCTATAATACTGAACTATCTGTAAATAAACCAAGGTTTTTTTTGTCTTGTTTGATATAATTCATGTCTCATGAGCATACTGATTATTATTAGATGTTAGAGGATTCGGTCCAGTTGTGAACACGAACAGATGTTCACTAACGTTTGTCATTAAGGTTTCTTATATGAACTTGCATGCCCAAACTTACATGAACCGATCCTAATCAAACTAGCAAGAAGCTAGAAACTACAGCTCTGGAATATAAGCTCAGCCTAAACGACCCTAGAACTACAACAATCTCTTGAAGTTACAACTCTAATAATTCAAACAAACAAAGGAGAGAACATTATCACCCTAAACCAACGAAACGCACAACCACATAAGTGCAATCACCTGTTAGAAAGTATAAAAACGGGCAACACACCGACCATGACCCTTGCAGCTTATACGAAACCCGATGGGATCTCAAACCAAAATAATTCGGCCATACAGTCATACCGAATGTAGGGACGTTTGACAAAGAAAATACCTAAGTTTTTAAAACCACCCTTAAGACGAAATTCCTTAATTAACCCCTTGACCCTTCTAAAATTCCATGATTTTTGATCGACCCTGCCTTAGACAACCTTTATAAAACAACCTCAAAAACGGAAACTCTGAAACTACCAAACTATCATAACCTACGGATCGTAAAGTGTAAACCATCCTAAACCATGGACAGTAACCACGACCAGAAACACATCAACCACTTATGTGTATATTTCTTAGTTTGCCTGCTTAATATTAGTAAAGTCTTCTCCTAAAACAACACCCAAATATGCAAATGTACATAACTTTAAGACTTGATATCCACTAAAATAAAAAAAAATTCATAAAACAAATTAAGTATAATTTCGATAACAACAGATCCGTACCTGATATGCTCAAAAAGTCAACAAAGCACCTTCCATTATAATTACCAAGTCATTTGCAATATCAAAATGGTGATCACAACTGTGGAGTCAATATATGTTTATGTACTAGTTGAGCATAACATAATAAAATCTTCATCAATATAAATATGCGATTCTATTCAACCGAATACTCTCATATCAATCCTCTCACAAAACTTAAAATTCCCACCAATAAATCACATTGATGACCGGTGCAATGATGACGAAAATTCTGATGAGCATCGTTTCTACAACGATAATCTTTCAATTGGCATTGGCCGTGGATCACAATGTCGGAATACCAGGGGGAGGATGGGACACATCAACTGCCCTCGAATCCTGGGCTTCGGCTCTAACATTTACAGTAGGAGATAATTTAGGTAATCTATTTATCTTTGTACCAAAAATATGATGAATTTCATAAACTTCTCTATTTTATAATTTGTTTGACATTCAAAATTTTGATTATTCTGATTTTAATTTTAATCATACAATATCAAATGATCTGTTTAATAAATTACATATCCAAAGCCCCAGATCGAGACCTCATAAACAAACTTGATGATTTGTTCTTGCAGTTTTTACGTATGGTGGTTCACACAACGTATTAGAAGTGACCAAGGACGATTACGATGTTTGCTCAACAAGTAACCCAATATCGACTAACAGTCCTTCCCCCACTACCATTGCACTAACGGATTCTGGAATCCGGTATTTCATTTGTGGGACAGCTGGTCATTGTGATCAAGGAATGAAAGTTGAGATACAAACTTTACCAGCATTCACTAGTCCTCCACCATCATCTGATTCACCTGGAGCCTCACCAGTTTCGACAGATGCTCCTCCACCTTATGATGAAAATGCATATGCACCACCCGTTCATTCGGGTGGAACTCCAAACAATACTGGTGAAACTACAAATCCACCACGGACACCTGAACCATCATCAGCTGCAACATTTAAGATTTTGACCCTTGTTTCTATGGTGGGATTTGGGTTCCTTATGATGCTTTAAGCTAATGTTTTATTGGTGTCAATTTCGTGTATATATTTTTTCATGATGCATCGTATTATCATCCTTTATGCATCTTCATTATTATGGTTCTGAGACACAAGTTGAATGTTAAATTTTGGAAGTTTGAATCGAGTTATGATATTCCTAGCAAGGTTTTGGCTCACCAAACCTTTTGAGAAGCTAGATTTTGGCATTTTGCTAATAACCGTATTTTGATTTGTCTCACTTATCATGTGCAAGCTTGTTAGTTGCTTTCGAATGTGATGAAAGAGCTTTTAAACGAAAATATAAACTTATACGGGTGGTGATGATGTATGTTTGTATGATACTATGCTTTGTCTGTTAGTTTAATGTACATAAATTAGTAGTCGTGAGTTAGGATAGAACTCAGAGACCAGGGGATTGCACACTTTACGTATGAGAATTAAAGTTTAATCATCTATTATACTTAAAGCTTACCCCCCTTAATTTAATGTGCAAGGGGGGTTGTGCACAACCAAAAGTACGGTACATACATGTCTATGCATACCGAAATAACTACAACTCATTTTGTTTTAGGAGGGCCTCATATTCAATGCAGATTCAATTTGGTTTATGAAGAGGCTCGAATTGAATGAAAATATCCCTGGCTTGAATGCTCGCAGGCTCACAATAAACACATATTCAATGCTGGAAACACAAAAGGGCTGCGAATTAGCACCCTCAAAGAATATGGATCAATCTACAATTAAAACACTAATAAATGGAACCGCCTAAATAAGGCATGCAACCCATTCTCTCCCCGAACATTGTGGGTAGGCGTACAAGTAAAAAGGACCATTAATTCTAAAATTATGGTCGCAGAAATCGGAGGCCCAAATCTTGTATTGTTCTGGGCAATTGAAATTGGATGAGGCCAAGTGCGATCGTAGTGATGCTCGTAGGATGTGGGATATAAATGCTCCTTGGCCGATACTTGAGCACCGATTTCTTGGTGTCGATGCTAAAGTATGTTGACATCCATGTGTGAAAAACACGAATAATGCCAATATGTAATAAAAGTTATCAAATGTACGTATTGTTTATCAATTTTTCTTACGACTTTTGATGCGGAAATGTTATCCATTGTACCGCCAAGGCAACGGTAGCTCACAATTTCTTGAGGTTAAAAGAGGGTGCTATATATTCGGTTAAAAATTTTGTAGTCATGCAAAACAAGGAACATTTTCGTATCAGGAAGGACGATACGTTCATGCTTGAGTTTAATGGAGCAACAAGCATAAGGAAATCTTTGGTTATATCTAAAGGATTTGTTAGGTATCCGTTACAATTGGTTGATTTTCATATCCACCCACGTAAAACAAATATCTCATTGGTAATGTCTTTGTTTGTTTAGGCATCTTAAAATTATTTGTTTTAAATATTGTTGCTATAGAAGTTTTTACTGCGAGATCTTTGTAGATTATGTGACGAATGTTGGTAGGATGAACTATACCAAAGCAGAGCCAAAACCTTGTTTCTACCGCGAATCATAGGTTGAAATTTATATTTGTTGCAAAGGATGTTGTAAAATGAAAATATTTTTGCCAATGTGTATTAGGAAACTTCTTTGTTAGCTTTATTTCTATTCCTTTGTAATCGGGGGCGGTCCATACGGGTGACCCTATGGGAGGGCTTCTTGATGTGTTGATTGAGAAGAAGGCGGCGTATGTAGGCATGTGTCTTTGTTGTGGTGACTTCCACCTCGCAAAACAATATAACGATGAAGTGGTTTATGGACTATTTACCTTTTGCATGTTCAACACTTTTCTTTTACAAATTTAACCTTTAATATTACCTGCTAGATAAGCTCTATCTATCCAGCAGTTCATCCACCCAGCTCCTAGATTCCGTTGACATTCCTGCAATTAAAGAATTGAATTCAGACATTTGGTAAGAAACTAATTTTTATTATTGAATATATCCTAAAACCAACGAATTTAACAAATCATTTAACTATTTGTTAGCATCACTGAGGCTTCAAAAGGAGCTTCGCGTGTAGACAACTCTGAACCAAGAGAAGGATCTATCGAGAATCTGCTCATGTGGGCCCGAAATAAAAGGAATGATGTATGTATTATTTTGCACCCTCCATCTCTATATTATCTTTATAGTGCATAACATTTATAAATCTTATTTATACACAGACTGCCATTTTCATAATTAAGGCCAAGATTGATAATGTGCGTACTAGAAAGGGATGGAATTTCCCATCATGTGGGGGAGACAACTGCAGGAAAGGGGCTACTAGAAAGAATGGGCGATTTTGGTGCGAGTCATGCGAATACCCGGTAATAAGGTAATGACATATTTGTAACTTATAGTTTGATCGTTTGAATGTGTTAAATAAACTTGCTCACCTTGACATTTACCATCTGCTGAATGCTTTCTTTAGATATCGTCTTGAGCTTGGTATCTCTGATGATACCGAGCAGACTGTGGTGGTCCTTTTTGATGATGCAGCCGTTGAATTGATCGGGTTCCCAGCTTCGGCCTTAGTGTCAGATGAGGATGAGGTACATTTATAAATCCCCAACTACTTACACCCTATTACGTCATTCCCATTACTCACGGCTTACTCTACAGGATTTAGACGATCATGCAAACTTGCCATCACCTATAGATGACCTCATTGGGACAACACATATGTTTGAAATCAAATCTCACACATATTATGAATATGGAACATTCGAGAGTTTTACGTGTTGGAAAGTTGACCCGCATATTCCATCAGTTGAACCCACAAGCTCAAGCACCGTTGATAATGAAACCGCTGTTACAGGCTCATCATCCAAGTCACCCGCCCAGTCGCCAACCCTCACTACACCGTCCAAGCCTGTAGAGGATAGGATAAGGAAAAGGTAATCGAAACCAACAAAAATCCATCAGTACAACATGTATTTGTATAAAGGCACTTACTGATGGAATTCCATTGTTTGCAGGGTGGTTATTGAGGATTCAGCGACAGAAAATGTGTAGGACCTTAGTTTTATCAACCTTATCACTTTACCAAACAAACCCAACACGTATACAAGTATACCCACGTGAAACAAACACAAACAAAGCTTAGAAATAAGATGAGAAAGATGGTGACTTGATGTTAAATTCGTGTATGTGAGATGATAAGATAAACACAAGATGTTGTATATTCAATAAGAAAACACACACACACACACTTTCAGCACACCCTCAAATGACCATTTGAGGGTATTTATAATACAAGACATGAAAACCTAAAAGGCTTTCCATGGGCTTGGCTTGGGCTTCGTGGACTTGGATTGGATTACACATAATAAAACGGCTAGCTAAGCTTAACGTTTAACCAAATAGCTTAGCCCAATCCACGAGCCCGTTGACTATTCTATCACGATATCTAACACACGATACAAAGTTCCTAATCGTGAATGACCATCACTTTTAATAAAACTTTTAAGGCTAACAATCTCCCCCTAAGGGGTGGTCATTCAAATGATGCTCCACTTGATTAGGTCTCTACTTTCCTTGAGCTTGAACTTTGCGTGTAGATATAGAATAGTCTTGATTCTTTGTTCCTTCATGCTTTGTGATCAGATAATGTGGTTGTCTGCCATTTTCAACTTCGTTGGTTAGGTGTCTCCACGTCTTTCTCCACTTCTTTCTCCACCATGCTCACACTTCTATTTGTCTTTTGGTTACCAATGATGTAGTTCTGGAGTCTTTAAACTTTGTAGATTCTTTGACATTGACGAAGAATCATCTCCTTGATTATGATGAGAACTTTCATGTGTTGTTGGTATGAGCATGTGGCGAGTCCGCACGATCCATCCGCTCCGGAGCTTCCATAAGAAGAAAACATAAAACATTGTTAGTAATAAGCGGATTAAGCACTTACAAGTTTGAATTTCGAGGGTGTTAACAACATAGTGTGAAAACACGTCTCTAATTCTCACGAGGCCGTTCTGAACTGGAGTCCCACAAGTGAGATAACGCGATATACCGAAGTACATCTACAGATTCGGATGAGTCATTTGAGTACACGAAGCATCACTTCACGATCAGAGACCGTTTGAGACACACTAAGCGTAATCCACGGAGAATTACCGAGTGACTGCTTTCGTCGGTGCTTGATGTTGACCGGCGGGAGTTTCCATTCAATCACCGAAGATCACGAAGTGAAACTTCTCATAAATGTTCGGCAAATTGCTAAGATCTGCGTGGGACTCTAAAATATATCACTTGTGTTCTTATTGATGAACAACAAACGATGTCATGACAAGTGTTCCTATGAGATCTTTTGATGAATCTCGTGGCTCTAGACTCATAGTGCATTTTGGTTTTCTGAGCGGAGACTAGGAGAGGTCTCCTTCTTCAATATCAACAATCTCTAAGAGAAAGTCGATAGATTATGTAGGGTTCCCGGTGAGAATGAAACAAATCCTTTTAAGAGGAATTGAGTGGCTAGAAGGTTAGGTGCGGTCGTCATTGGGTCCATGACGTCTTTGTCTTCAATACCGGTGTCATCGGTGACAACCAATAGCATATGTATTGAACCCGGTTTCGCCTAAGGTTGAATATGGAGGGCTATTTCTTTTCACCCTTTTCATTACATTTCTTTTAATTCTTCAACCCTTCTTTCTCCTTTCTCATTACTCATTTTTTCAATCATTCCTAAGGACTTCTAGTTCTACACTATTGGTGATGTCCTTGGGTAGATCCCTCCGACTCTGGCGGATCATAGGACAATTTCCTATCCTTAGTCACCTTATAACTCCATGACCGTCCTATTGTTGCCATAAAACCGTTTTCATGAAAATCTCTCGAGTGTTTATGATAGAAAACATGTTTGGAACACTTGAGAGTTTTGTATTTTGAAACACTCCCCTTCACATGTGCTTATAAGTTTTGGTGAAATATGCATGAGAGAGGTAGAGTTCGCACTTTTGAATTGATCGACTTTAAATGAACTAGACCGATTCGAGACACGTTTACATCACTAGAGAACTAGCTTGAAATTATTACCCGTCCTGGTCAAGTTCATAGAAAGTTTCTCGAGATGGTACATAATTGCTCGTCAATTCATTGGTTCCGTCTGAGTCGAGCTCATTTTGAGATTCAAACCACGATCATTAAGCATTTTTGATCACATTTTAATCACGTCTCCTCCCCCTCAAAAATAGCATAAGCGTGATATTTTTGATATCAACGGATTAAACAACATTTTAGAATCTTTTGGGGAGACAAACGGATTTGATTTAAGCATGAATTTGGAACATTTTGTTTTATACTCCCCCTTTAATAAAGCATATTCAATTAAAGGGTTTTAGAGGGAGTTATCTTGAGCACAAAATATTTTGAAAGATTTTGAGAAATCTTTTGAACAATCTTGAAAAGGTGCTCAAGATGATGATGATTCTCACCATTTTTAAATGTAGTGCATCAAGCGTACACCTCATTTTCGATCAAAGCACGAGTTTTGATTTGAAAATAATCAAAAGTCATCATTTCGTCCGGGTTTCGTCTTGATGTATCTGAAAGCCATTTTATTAAGAAATTTTTAGAAACGACATGTTTTAGAAAACAAATTAAAGAACTCTCGCTCAAGCATCTCAGACATGCCCGTATCATTGTTGAATGACATTTCTAGAAACGTCTGTAATATCGATTATACAAGAGACATGTCGTAGAAGAATATTTTGGATTTTGTTTTCTATTGTTTTGTATTTTTGAAAGTTTTATATTTTTATATTTTGCTTTTGTTGGTTTTTCAAATTTTGTATTTTGTTTTTCAAAAATATTTACAAATAAGCTTTTTGGAAAATCATTTTCAAGAAGAATCGAGAAGGCGTTCTAACTCCTCGGGGTTAGGCTTCAGATTCAATTCGTCGAACTAAATACTCAAACCTTTCTTTTGGAAGGGCTTTAGTTAATAGATCGGCGAGTTGGTAATCAGTCTTCACGAAGAATAATTCAACAGTACCATTTTCGACGTACTCTTTGATGAAATGGTAGCGGACGCGGATATGCTTAGTCTTTGAGTGATGAACAGGATTGCATGATATGGCTATGGCACTTTTCGAGTCACAATACATAGGTATTTTATCGAAAGTAAAGCCATAATCTGTGAGTTGTGTTCTCATCCATAGAACTTGAGCACAACACGCAGATAGAGACACATACTCGACCGGTTGATAGTGCGATGCAATCTTGTTTCTTTGAAGACCGGTGACTAGCTTTTCTCCCAAAATTGTGCTCCTCCGGATGTACTTTTGTCGTAACTTGATCACTGCGTGGTCCGTGATCCGAAAATGCAATTAGATCAAATCCGGTTCCTTCGGATACCAAAGTCCCATGTGAATGGATGTCTTGGTACCGAAGATCCGTTAACCTCTTTGAGGTGCGATTCGATGAAGCTTAGCACGAAACCGTGCTAATAAGCAAGCAACAAAATGAATATCCGGTCGACTAGCGATAAGATACATGAGAGAACCAATCATGCTCCGATATTTCTTCGGATCAATAGGTTTCCCAAACAAATCGGCTCCAATTTTTGGTGAAGTTACCATTGGTGTTCGACCGAATCACAATTGTCCATACCATGATTTTCAAAATCTCGGTTGTATATTTAGCTTGATTTATAAAAATTCCACGAGGGACGATGTATTTGTAAACCAAGAAAGAATTTTAGTTCCCCATCATGGACATTTCAAATTTGCTTTTCATGAGATTTTCAAAATGTTTTGAAAGATTGATTAGTGGACCCAAAGATGATGTCGTCCACATAAATCGAACAATCAAAATGTCGTTTTGCATTTTGTGTAAACAAGGTAGGATCAACTGTTCCTTTGGTGAAATTGTTTTGGATAAGGAAAGAGGACGTCATTCGTCATACCACGCTCTCGAGCTTGTTTTAAACCATAGATTGCCTTTTTGAGTTTGTAGGCGTAGTCCGGATGTTCCATGTCTATGAAGCCTTCGGTGACTCACGTACACTTCTTCTTTCGTGAGTACCATTCAAGAACGCGGTCTTAATGTCCATCGATAAACCGTGATGTTTTTGTGATTGCATAGGCCAAGAATATCCTCGACCGCTTCAAGTCTAGCTACCGCGCGAATGACTCTTCAAAGTCTATTCCTCTTCCCCGTCTGTATCCTTTGGCCACAAGACGAGCTTTGTTGCAATTCTGATCATTTCTTCATCCCGTTTGTTCTTCCATAACCATTTAAGATCAATGACTCGAACGTCAATGGGTCTTGGAACCTTTTCCCACGAGTCATGTAGAGCGGTATTGAAGAAGTTCCTCTGCATTGCTTCTATCCATGCGGGATCCGCCATTGCCTCACGAATGTTCTTTGGTTCTAGATTGCTAATTGAGCAAAGGTAAATGCACAAGTCGCAATCGGTGGCAAGTTACGTCTCGTCTGAATTGGCCTGAAGGTTCACCAATAACTTGTTCAATTGGATGGTCTTTTGTCCACTTGAGTAGAAGGATACCGTTGGTTATACGTGTGCGAGTTAGATGGTTCTCGTAAGCTTGAAGACGATTCGGTGATTCCGTAGCAAGCGGGTTTTCAAATAAGTCTTCATCTAACGTTGCATCGTTATGGTTTTGGTTTTGCTCATCAACTTTGGTAGAACGGGTGCAAGAACTTGAGTAGATGTAGATGATGTTGATGGAGTTGGTGCATTAGTTTCGACCGTTGTAGATGCATCTTCGTTGGTGGTGGAGGATGATTTTGAGCGGGTGCGGCGGAATGATGGTTTGATGCATTTGTCGAAGTTCCACCATAGTATTCATCGAACATTAACTCAAGAAATTCTCCCATTCTTGTTCTTCGGATTGTCAAACGAAGTTGATTGAGCTCTTTGAGTACGAGTCCCGAATCGATGTATCCGAAGTCCGCGGTTTAGTGCGGGTTCTAGGCGAGTCTCTCGTGACCATCCGTGAAAGTTCGTCAAACTTCACATTCATCGTCTCCATGATTTTCTTTAGCCTACATTATACACCCTAATGCCCTCGAGTTATCGAATATCCAATGAAGATTCCAATATCACCTTTAGCTTTCAATTTACCAAGATCTTCTCTGTCATTCGTAGGATAGCACAAAGCGCCAAACACGTGAAAGTAAGAGATATCCGGTTTCGTTGTTCACTATTTCATATGGGGTTTTATTGAATCTTGGATGTATAAGGGATCGGTTACGAGTAAAACAAGCGTTGCAAAGATCGACCCATAGAAATAACGGTGCACTAGAATAGATTAGCATCGTGCGGCGACTTCCACAAGAGTTCTATTTCTTCTTTCAACTACCCCATTCTGCGTGGAGTTCTAACGGTGATGTCGATGAGTAATTCAACATCTTCAAAATAAGCTCTTAACTCACGATTAGTGAATTACATCGTTTATGCATTCTTACAACCCTTACCGGAGTTTGAAGAAGTACTTGAATGCGTTTGAGAAGGTGATGATGATGCTCGGTGCTTCGCCTTTTGATCTCGAAACTTAACCCATGTATATCTTGAATAATCATCGGCGATAACAAGAATATACTTTTCCCGTTAATGCTTTCAACTCTCATTGGGCCACATAAGTCCATGTGCAACATATGCAACTTTGCTTCCGAACTAGGTGCGGATTTGGGTTTATATGATGCTCTTTGCTTTTCCTTGTTCGCATGATGGACATAAGTGATCCTTGGTGTATTTAAACTTTGGAAGTCCATTGGCGATGTTGTCTTTGGCAATTTTGTTGATGGTGTCGAAATTGAGATGGGATAACCGTCGTGCCACAACCGGGTCGTGTTCCGGATGCTCTTGTCATAAGACATATTGGTGATGAAGAGGCCATTTGATTGATGTCGATAGCATACAAGTTTGTATCACGATTCCAGTTAAGAGATCGGTGCCATCCAAGTTTCTAACGAAGCAAGCATTTCTCCTAAAAGCAACCTCTAAATCGCATCACGAAGCGCCGGATCGAGAACAAATTGTGTCCCAACCCTTCGACATAGTAAACCCGAGTGATCAAATAATTTCCAAAGGTAGATCTCCATAACCCATGATAGCCGCTACATGATCATTTCAAACGTCACGGTTCCCATGAATTTCAGACGAAATTGATCAGACTTGATTCCGGTCATGTGCTTGGAGCAACCAGTCGACGATCCAAAGACAAATTTCGATAACACGCCATGTGAATGAAAAAGAATATTGTGGAAACCGTTTTGATTTTGGTTCATTTGGGTTAGAGGTAAAATCCTTATCACACTCGAGAGAGGTTTTCTACATGGAATTACGGTTTATCACTCATTGTACCATTCGAGTGTGAAAGTTCTACCCGTGGTTTCCACATATCATCCCTAAAGTATACACGTTGGTTCTGTCATGAGTGTAAAGCCTAAGTTTTGCAACTAGTCTTCCTACTCGTTTAGCGTAATTACTTTTGGGACGTTCTTCTTATGAGCTTATCATTCACATTCATAGACACACAATCATCTTGAACATTTAAAGATTTCTTGCAAGTTAAACAAAGAGATTCAACACATTCATTAGACTTAGCAAGTTTCATGATTCGGTACATTCGGATGAAATGTCTTTCTTATTCAAAGGTTGAAATTCTAGGGTGTTCTTCTACTTTCTTCTCTTTATTCAAGCTACTACTCCTAGAGGCAGTCGAGACTCTATTGTTCCTTGTATTGCTCTTAGGCTTTAGTCTGCTGCTCCTAGAGGTGCTTTCTAGTCCTGTAGAAGGTGAGGCACACGCATTAGGATTCACATTTTTATAAAGGGAGGTGGTTTCAGCTATCCTAGTCTCTTTAGATGTGGAGGCAGACGCATTAGTGGTACTCATCTTAAAAAGGCCAGGTGCTAAAACTTTAGGATTCTCAATAACCGCTTTCCCTTTATCAACATTTTGTTTAGGTAGGGCAGGTGGAGTGACTGGTTTTGATGAAACAATTTTCTCATTGACTTTTGGAGGAGGCAAAGAAACAGACATTTTTGGTTTTGAAACCGGTTTGAGAACATTTGCTTTCTCCGCAGTCAATGGTTTTGTAATCACAGTTTCCACGCCTTTCCTTTTGACTTTCGGTGAGCCCTCAAAAGATCATTTTAGCTTTCATGTCATTGTAGGCACGCTCATACGACAATTTGTCATACTTGCATTCCTCGGTTTTTCGATCAAGTTGTTTAAAATATGAGATATTTTCTTTTCAAGTTTCATAAGAGCTTTTTCATATTTTGAAACAATTTCGAGGTCTCATCACGAGTCTTTCATGATCTTCAACGAATATGTTTGCAAAATGATGGACATAATATCGATGGTCGAACATCTTGGAGAGAGTCATTGAACTTTTCCAAAACTTTGATGTGTTCAACACTTTCATTAGCTTGCTTTACCGAGGATTTATGGTCCTTGACAAAGTCGGTTGTTTCTTTCAAAAGCGCTTGTTCAAAATGAATTACCCTTGCACCGATGTTATTCAAATTGAGGGCAATTTGAGTTTCAAAAACTTTTACATTCATTATCAAAACTATTAAACGGATGTTTCTAATATTGGTTTTAGTTTTAACGGTCTCTTGAAGATCTGCAATTCTAGTTTTCACATTTTCCAAAATACTTCTCGCATCACTTGTGTTAAAAGGATTGTTTGAAGACATTTGTTCAATGTTCGAAAGAGATTTGGAGACAACAAGCGGTTTTGAAACGATTTTGAAACTGTGTTGACACTTTGTTTGAAACACTTGATGTGGAGGAAAGCGTTGATTGTTCTTTTGAGAAACAAAAGGAAGAACATTAATTTGGTTCCATTTGTTATAATCAATCGGTTTGATTTCCGGATGTTTTGTTTCATTTAGATCTACTCTCTCGAGATAGTTCCAACGTTTCAAGAGAATCATGCACAATTATAGGTTCATGCAATGGTTTTCCATTGTGCAACACATTCGAGATTTCGAGCTTTCTTGAGGAAACGAAGGAGGTGAGTTACCAAGAGCCATTTTTGTGAAGTATGAAAAATCGGATTTACTTTATTAGAAAGCATCTTGATTGTCTTAGCGGAATGACCCGTTGTAAGAAGTAAATTGTCCAATTTTTGATCGTTTCGCTTTTATCGAGAATCTCATCAAGAAGAGAATCTTCTCGTTTTGCAAAATCAATTATCAACTTCTTCTTCTCTTTCAAGATCGAAATATGTTGCTTTTTGTTTTGAAAGTTGGTCATTTAGTTCGAAATTTCCTTGTTTAAAGATTTGATTTTCAAATTGATTCACATCAAGTGTGTCATACTTGAGTTGCAAATCTTTTCTCTTAAAAGAATCTCGATAACCAATTTCTAATTCGACATTTTGTTTGTATGAAATTCATAGGCTTTGGCATGCTCCTTGTAACTCTCAAGCTCGGTGGTCAATTTAGCATTCGCGGCCTTAACTTCGCGATTGACCGCTCTAACTTTCTCAACTTCAATGCCACATTGATTGATTAATGATTCAACATAAGCACGTGTTTCCTCATCGGTCTCGATATTTTGTGCCACACCCTCCACTAGGATCCACATCCGGAGTTTCGAGTTAGTATTGCTACAACTCGGATTATCCGGTATGTATCATAAGTAGGTCTTTGGCGTCGCGAGAATCTTTGTTCGTCATGAGTAAACACATCAAATATGACATTGTTATAGCATGGATCAATGATTGGTACCTCGATACGGATATTGGCGTCATAGGCGGAGGTGAGTCGACTCGATGTCGTGCTTAGCTTCACGAAGATTTGCCATGAAGATGCGATTCGCATTGATTTCCTCGAGGTCTTCCAAATCATCCATAATAGCCATAAAGTCATGTTCCTCGAAGACTCAACCGAAATCCAAGCGTTCCTTTTGTACCAGCAGATGCTTTTCTAAAGATACTCAAGATCGTTCTTGTTCGGCTTAGAAGGACAATTCCTTGCCATGTGACCCATTCCTTGACAGTTATAACACTTAACTGATTACCACGATTCACATTTCCATGATTCCCAACGATCGGAGCGCAACATTCGATTCGATTACCATCCGCTCTATTCCCAACATTCTGTCTCATCGATTACCCCGATTCGAATCGCACGATTACCCATGCGAAATCCAGAGCATATCCTGCTGATTCCAATAACTCCAACCATTTGTCCTTGATTACCCATATTCACACCCTACTGCAATTTGCCTGCTGCGAGTGTTTGATGATATCCTTTGGTTGTTGTTAGTAGGTGTGGAATAGCGACCTTTGATTACTTGACCCAAGAGAGAAATTATTTGGGACATAGGGTCTTCTTGATCGATTCGAGATCGGTGATTTCTTGTTCTGGTATTGTGGATCGGATAGAATTGTTGTTGTGGTTGTGGAATGTATTCTCGCAAGTTGTTGTTGTTGGAAGATGATGAAGCTTGTTGTTGTGTATTCATCAAGTTTGAGTCTTTGCAATGAGTGCCAATGGATCATGATTCTTTGCTAATTTTTCTTGCTGACTTCATTAGCTTCACTTGGTTGTGTTTAGAAAATCATTCAGTTGATCAAAGTTCACCGATGAAGGTCTTTTGTTTGGTTGACAATAGTGACATATCGTCCCCATTCTTCCGGAAGATTATTCAGAACTTGATGTTTTGAGCGATAGTTCGGGTGTCGACTTGTTTCGATTAGCTCATTCATCAAAGTGCAAAACCTTCCATAGTAGGATTCAATGGATTCTCCCGGGTAAGTGAACTTTTCCCATTCGGTTAGCAACTTGTTCTCCATGTCTTGATGACCAATTTCGCCCATGACAAAGTCGTCTAACACGCTCCCACATATCGAAAGCGGTTTCAACCGCTCACCGCAAAGAAAGATGTCTATTGGTAAACCCGGTTGGATAATATGAATTGCCATGTCATCCGCTTGACTTGTTTCGATCCTCTGCGGTGTATTGATTCGTATTGAAGGCGAGAAGATGGTGCGGTGGGAGGTGTTGCATCGATTTCGGTACATTAACTTGTCGAGGTGGAAGGGTCCATCCCGAATGGATTTAATCATGAGTTTGCCATTAGGTTTGGTCTTTATGTAACGGAGCATTCGACTTGTCCATTGAAGATAACCACCTTTTGCCAACATAGGAGGTCGGTTTTCGCACCGGCCGCATGAATGTCTTGTTGAGTTGCCATTGATGAAGGTATGATCGATAAAGTTGATGTAGGATCGATTCAACGATAAAGGAGTTGTGGTTGATGAAGATTAAGCTCGGTTGAGGTGATTACGAAAGTCGTATCAGAAACTCGGTTCTTAAAAATTTTCGCCCAAAATTTGAAATTCACTATAAAAATCAATTCTAAGGTCGTATGAAAAATTTGAGTTATGACAATTTTGACGTAAAATTTGACCGAAAAATTTGAATTTAGGCCCAAAATTTGAATTTTTGACCAAAATTTTCATGATTAAACCAAAATTTGAATCTCGTAAAAATTGAACGTTTAGTCTCCTCAAAAATTTAATTTTTTTTTAACCTTATCGTAGAAAGAGCTTAGGCGTAGAAACACAAGTTACGAGTAGAAACTTAGGCGTAGGAACCTTATGCGTGGGATCTTAGGCGTAGGATTCCTTAGGCGTGGGATCTTATGCGTGGTTTAAAGTTACGAGTAGAAAAAGTTAGCGTAAGATTTAGCTTATGCGTAAGAAAAACTTAGGCGTAAGAAAAATGCTTATCGTAAAGTATTCTACGCGTAAGTGAAACTTATGCGTAAGATTATGGTTTTGCCTAAAATCCTTTACACTATCACAGTAAGAGATATCCAAAGTCGAAGTGTTCCACACACTTATCCAAGTGAGGGAAGCACTGAGTCACCGTTATAGCACGAAGATTCTTCACCAAAAAGTTACGAGTAGAACCTTATGAGTAGTTGACTTTCTTACGAGTAGAACTAGGGTTTTGACCTACTCGTAAAAAATTTCCAATGATTCAAACAATTTCGCTTGCACAGATATCCTTAAAAACACTCGAATAACCTAAAAATGTTGACCTTTTTCACCCAAAGTGCTTAGAAAAGTTACGAGTAGAAATGACCAAAGAACCAAAAACGAGCTCAAAACTTAACCAAAACGCGTAAAGCTTCGAACTTTTGCAAAAACTAAAACTTTAGCACCAAATAAACCTTAAACCACAAGAATCTTGAATTTGTAAGTGCAAAATTAAAGCTTTAAAGCGTGACAACGTTTATAACAAAGCTACGCGTATCAACCTTCAAAACAAACACAAACACTCCTAAACCATTGTTAGGCGATTGATACCAATTGTAGGACCTTAGTTTTATCAACCTTATCACTTTACCAAGCAAACCCAACACGTATACAAGTATACCCACGTGAAACAAACACAAACAAAGCTTAGAAATAAGATGAGAAAGATGGTGACTTGATGTTAAATTCGTGTATGTGAGATGATAAGATAAACACAAGATGTTGTATATTCAATAAGAAAAACACACACACACACACTTTCAAGCACACCCCTCAAATGACCATTTGAGGGGTATTTATAGTACAAGACATGAAAACCTAAAAGGCTTTCCATGGGCTTGGCTTGGGCTTCGTGGACTTGGATTGGATTACACATAATAAAACGGCTAGCTAAGCTTAACGTTTAACCAAATAGCTTAGCCCAATCCACGAGCCCGTTGACTATTCTATCACGATATCTAACACACGATACAAAGTTCCTAATCGTGAATGACCATCACTTTTAATAAAACTTTTAAGGCTAACATTAAACATTTGGGTCTAATATTGCAACTAATAATACATCTTCAACATCCAGCTCATCATTCAAACGCATGATAAAGGCCAACCCTGCAAATGATAATAAAGATAAGAGGTTAGCAACCTTAAAACATTTGGGTGACAACAAAATATCTTTTACCCTATGTATCTTACTACTGCAATACATTTAACATAATAATCATGTTTCGTTGTATGCAGTGTTGCTATTGAGATTTCGGACGCGGATATTGAACTGATAACTGTAGACATTGAGTAGGATGGTGATGATAGCACCCTAACCGCCAAGAAGAAACAAAGACGGTGAGCACATATTGAGTGTCACTTTTTGTCACTAACCCTTTTACGTTAGCCCGCATAATAACACGTTTCTCCCTATATATTTTGTAAACAGGTTTGTGGTTGAAGAATCAGAATGAGCCCAACCAAGAAGCACCCCAACAAGACTTTATAAAACAAATGCTTATGACAATAATAATACATTTGATAAAAACTGCTTTTGGGATTTTGTTTTAATTTTGTTTTAATTGTTGTTTGGAAGACACAAGACTCAACCGTTCCGTTACATTTGGTTTTATTTTTGTTTGACAATATATTTTGGTTTGCCATCAAACGAAATATTGTTTCTTTTTGTGCTAAACTCCATTTCAGGTACCTCCAAGATGAACATACTGTGGCTTTGGAAACTTGCTACATGAGATCAAATAGATATGTGTGTTAGTAATGCCAGATGACCATGAAAGCAAGGATGGTTCTTTTGATTTCTCCATTAGACATTGTTACCAAATGTAATGTCTAATGTACAAGATAGTTCTATTGATGAACCAAACGTTCATTTGTATATACTATTTCATGTAATAGTCGGCAAGGATTGTTTTTTTCGATTTCTCCATCAGACATGGTTACCAAATGTAATGTCTCATGAACAAAATAAATCTATGAATGAACCAAATGTTGATATCTGTATAATGTTTCATGTGATAATCGTGTAACCAAACATCTAATTAATGAAACTCATTTCTATATAATTTTCTAATTCTCCGGTGTATCCCTTTTTCATTTACTCATATAACCCTTTCATGTGATAATCGTGTAACCAAACATCTAATTAATGAAACGTATTTCTATATAATTCTCTAATTCTCCTGTAGTATCCTCTATTTTCATTCACTCATATAACCCTTTAAATAATTGATCGACTTAAAGTACATAAAGGGTCATCTAAATTCATAAATACATGTGATTGATTCATTGTAAATACCTAATAAAAAGTTTTTCAAAACTTGCGGAAAGTACCCAAAGGTTAAGACGGTGTTGTTTTAAATCTATATACAAAATACGGAAAACAAATTGTTTGCATTTGTTGTCAACAAATCCGCTGGCACAAAATGTGTATTCAAAGTTGCAGAATCCATCGCATAACAATAGCTCAAATGATAAAGATATTGAAGATGGTTATGCTGCTTAATGCAATCACCAAGATTGGCTAAAATTGACTTTGTTATATACCTAATAAATTAAATAATGACTGTTAAATTATGTTTGTTATGAATTATATGAGTTTGCAACCCTCCTTCTATTTATATGTATTTATACCATCCACTACATATGTTTAATTTACACATATATTATTATTTTATACATAACAAGTGTGATATAAACTTATCTTATAAGGCAATTTATAAAACACGTTAATTTCTACTTTACTTTATAACAATTAAGAGTTTTTTACTTTCTCCAAATGTTATATAGATGAACCATAATGAATTTGTGTGTTATTATTGGAAAAAAATCAGTCTCATTATTAAATCAATAATAAGAATCATAAAAACCTGGACATACTTACCATACAAGCTTTTTCATTGTTCACTACACTTATTGCATCAGTTCAACAGTAGAATCCCAAGAGATGATTTAATATACATCTTGCTTCTATATCTTTCCAAACCTGCAAGGTTATGTGTTGCAAAATTGATACATATCCTCTAAATAATAAATGAATACAGGTACATCTCAATTTAACAAGTTACTATACCTTCCAATTATGTATATGATTAAATCCATCTTTGTTTTTTCGTTACAGGGTCACAAAATGATCATGCTCAGGTTCCATCCATGTCAGACATGTTGCACAAAACTTTGGTTATTGATTCGAAAACAATTATCAGTCAAAGTGGAATAACACAAAGCTATTGTGGTTTACGGCTAAATGAAATTGTCAAATAATTTACAGGTATACACCATCTCCAAACATTCACTTGCATTATTATAGTACAAAATTGTTGCAACAATTGATACCTGATTCGCATGTTCATCGTAATTTGTTAGGACAAACATCACGCTCAGTGGGCGATTTACCAGATATGACACCGAATCAAATGGCTTCTACTTCAAAACAACCCTTTATGTATAAAAAAATAAGATCAGTAGGTGTTTAATTAAACAAATTATATTTGGCAAACAATTGTTTCCGTAAGAATGAATAATACCTTAATGTTATTCATACAGGAACACTCTCTCAGCGTGCAGCTAAAAAAATCCCACACGGAGCCGCACATGCATCTGCAGGTAGTTTCATATTTTATAATTGATGCCTTATTTTATTTGATGGATAAAAATGTTGTTATTCCCAATAAAATTTACCTTTTTTGGCAAGGTGTTCCCGTTGTTTACAATAATATTGGCCATCCATCATTTGAGTGTCAAAATTGCAAAGCGATTATGTGGTATCAGGAGAGAAGCGATAAATCAAAGAGCGCTACCAACCCAACTTTTTCCATTTGCTGTCAAGAGGGAAAACTTCTTTTCCAAGATTCAATGAAGCACCTTCACCTCTTAAAGAGTTTATGGACTATAATAATCCTGCAAGTTTAAGATTCAAAGACCAGATCAGGGTATATAATGGCATGTTTTGTTACACATCTTTTGGAGCAAGAATAGACCATTCAATTAACACGGGCAGGGGTCCATATACGTTTAGAGTAAATGGCCAAAGCTATCATCGAATAGGTTCTCTTCTTCCAAAACAGGGCATTCAACCTAAATATGCACATCTATACTTTTTTGACACTGGAAATGAAGTAAAAAACCGAATGAGAGCTTTTATAGACAAAGATGGGGGAGAAGTGGTGGATCCAAGTATAGTAGCAAGATTGATTAAAATGTTTGATCAATCAAATTCAATCACTAAGGCATTTCAAATGGCTCGGGATTGGTGTGAGAACCACAATTCAGCCACCTTTGAACTACGGCTGATAAGTGGACATAGTACATCTCGGCAATACAACGCACCAACCGTGGCCGAAATAGCAGCTCTAATTACTAATGACTTTGGTGATGGTATTCCTACAAGAGATATTGTTGTAAGTAACATGGATGAAGGTTTGAAACGTATTTCTGAGTTGCATTCAGAATACATGGCACTCCAATATCCATTGTTATTCCCATATGAGGAGGAAGGATTTCATGAAAAGATACCATATTACAACAACATGGATGTACGCAAGACCAAAAGGGCTTTTGTCACAATGAAAGAATACTATTCATATATCATACAACAACGAAATAACCAAGGTACTACACTGCTTAGAGGTGGGCGATTATTCCAACAATACTTGGTGGATGCATATACGGCTGTTGAAGAACATAGGCTCAAATGGACCAGGAAAAATCAAGATACGTTACGCGTTGATCTATATCATAATGTTTGTGACGCTGTAACAAGGGGGATACAAGTGCAGCAGGACTGGGAAAACGAATCGTTCTACCAAGAAGTTTTATAGGCGGTCTAAGGTATATGATGCAAAACTACCAAGATGCAATGGCTATATGCCGGACGTATGGGAATCCCTTCATCACGTTCACTGCTAATCCAAAATGGCCCGAGATTGCAGAAATGCTAAAGCACGTCCCGGGCCAAAAAGTCCATGACCGTCCAGAAGTGGCAACATGTGTGTTCAAGATTAAACTTACTGAACTGTTAAACGACCTTACAAAACATCATATTTTTGGCAAGTCACGAGGAGGTAATAAAAATTAACCCATAATTTTAATCTGTTTACTCTTTTATATATACATTATGTATTATCTTATGTTTTTTTCCAATTATATTTCAGTTGTGTATGTCATAGAATTTCAAAAACGTGGACTGCCACATGCTCATATCCTACTATGGCTAGAAGAAGAGTTGAAATGCAAAACCCATCCCGTATAAATGATATAATTATACCGAGATACCATGTCGAATCAATGATCCGGATGGGTATAAAGTAGTAATCGAGTTTATGTTACATGGACCTTGCGGTATAGATGATAAAAGCGCCCATGTACAATTGAGGTAAGTTCTCAAAACATTTTCCTAAACCTTTGTGGTTGAAACAATTGTTGATAATGATGGTTATGCTATTTATCATCGGATGAATAATAACGCTACCATATAAAAGGGAAATTCAAGCACGATAATGAGATATGTGGTGCCTCACAACCGTTATCTCCTCATGAAATACCGCACCTACATTAACGTGGAATGGAGCAACAGATCGAAGCAATTAAGTACTTATTCAAGTACTTAAATAAAGGTCCCGATAGAGCCACAATTGTTATACAAGAGAATGTTAAAAACGATGGTGATTTAGCAAATGTACAGGTTTTGGAGGTGGACGAAATAAAGAACTATTTGAATTGTCGTTTATTAGCTCCATGTGAGGCGGTGTGGCGTTTGTTTTCATACGACATCCATTACTCATATCCATCTGTTATGAAGCTGAATTACCACTTGCCGAATCAGCACACAATCACACTACGTGACTCAGAAAGCTTACCCGCCCTAATTCAATGGGAAGGTATCGACATGACCATGTTCACTGATTGGTTTGAATTAAACAAGCGTGATACAGAAGCGAATCAATATACGTATGATGAGATACCTACACATTACGTGTGGCATGAGAAAGACAAACTGTGGAAAAAACGCAAATTGCAAAAATGCATCGGGCGGATTGTTTACTCGCATCCGGCGTCTGGAGACCGATATTATCTTAGAATGTTGTTGAACATTTCTAGAGGTCCTGATTCTTGGGAAAAACTCATGACTGTTCACGACAAACTATGTTCCACTTTCAAGGAAGCATGTTTTGAATATGGCCTTTAAATGATGACACGGAATGGACACATGCTATATCGTAGCAAGTGTATGGATGTTTGGACCACGATTCGTGACATATTCGTAATAATTTTAATCTTTGCGATCTTAGCGACCTTTAAAATTGTGGGAAGAAAATTGGAAGTTTCTATCAGAAGATCTTCTACACAAGAAAAGGAAAATGTTTGATTATCCTGACTTGGAGCTGACGGACGAGCAACTAAAGAACTATTGTTTGATAGAGATCCAAGAGTTGTTAAATAGAAATGGGAGATCTTTATCTGATTTCCAAGACCTACCAGTGCCTGACCCAAGGTTACTAACCAACATGGACAATCGTCTCATACGAGAAGTGTTGAATTATGATATGAAACAGAGTAAGATTGAACATCAGCAACTTTATTCATTATTAAATCCTGAACAACGTTTAATCTATGAAGAGGTAATTGAATCTGTCCATGGTAAAAAATTTAAACAGTCAACTATTTTAAAATGTATAAAACTTTGTGACTGATTAACACTTTCAATTTGGGTAGGAATAGCTTCATTGTTACTACCATGTGGGAGAACCGCGCATATCCGTTTTGTTATACCACTTGAATTATTAGAGAACATTACATGCGACATAAAACAAAATACACATATGGCTGAACTCATACAGGAAGTTAAACTTATTATATGGGATGAAGCTCCAATGACTCAAAAATATGCTTTTGAAGCATTGGATAAGACGCTCAAGGATATTTTAGGATATCATGATCCTGACAGTAGGGATCGAATATTTGGAGGAGTGACGGTCTTGCTTGGAGGTGACTTTCGACAAGTGCTGCCAGTTATACCAAAAGGAAGCAGGGCAGACATTGTTCAATCATGCATAAACCAATCTGAATTATGGAAGCATTGCAAGGTATTTAGACTTACACGTAGCATGCGTGTCAACGAGTATACTGAGAATGGGGAGGTTGATACTCGAAAACAAGATTTCAATAGATGGGTTTTGGCTGTGGGGGATGGAAACGTGCCGGTAAAATGTAAAGAAGGGGAGGACGACCCAAGTTGGATTGACATTCCTAATTAAATCATGGGATTGTCCAATAAAACAGATTGTCGCAGAGACATACCCTGATTTTACAACGAGGCAAACCGACGATGTGTACCTCAAAGAAAGGGCAATACTAACTCCTCTTGGAATGATGAGGCTGATGCCATCAATGAGTACATGTTTAAATAGTTATCAGGGGAATCTGTTACATACAACAGCGCATATGAGATTTGCAAGGCATCTACAAACAGCCTAGAACAGCACGAACACTATCCGATTGAATTTCTTAATTCCTTAAATTTCCCCGGGATGCCCCCACATGCTCTTCACTTAAAAAAGGAATTACCAATTATGCTATTGCGGAACATCAATCCAAGCAAAGGGCTGTGTAATGGAACAAGGTTGCTCATCACAGATCTAGGCCAGTTTGTTATTCACGCTAAGGTCCTAACAGGTTCAAATATAGGGGATAACGTTATTATACACAGGATTATACTGACATCAACACAGTCCAAGTGGCCATTTATTCTAAAACGGCGACAATTCCCTGTAAGACCATGTTATGCAATGACAATTAACAAAAGTCAGGGTCAATCACTTAATTGCGTTGGCCTCTATCTGCCTTCTCCCGTATTCAGCCATGGTCAGCTTTATGTGGCGCTATCTAGAGTTACCAGTCCTGACGGCCTTAAGATACTAATGGTTGAAGACAAGGACCCAGAGCTTAAGAATTGCACGCGTAACATTGTTTTCAAAGAAACATTCAGCAACCTAACGTAGGACATATATGTGATGTTCAAGCAACAATTATTTATTATTACTTTGTTATTTGCCACAAACACTCATGAAGACCAATAATAGGGGAAAGAATCTTGATACATAGAACCAAGTGTTCAAGTACCTTTTCTTACAAGTATTTTTCCAGAAGTTGTTTCTTAAAGTTTGATATGTTAGTTTCTAAGTTTTCCAGATAAGTAATGCTTAAACAGCAAACTGGACCGTATGTTGTTTTCTCAGCTTTAGTAAATCGTTATCCATCTATTTTTATCTCGAATACCAATGTCTATCTTAACTCATTTACACTTATGATGTGCTATTCCTTTTCTTACATTACATACCTATTCCATTTGAATTTATGGATTATAAAATATACATATAATAACCAGTCCACACATAATATAGCCAACTTATAGCTCATTACAATCAAAATAATCACATAATGAGTCTATAATCAAATAACCAAAAACTGTAGTAGCCAAGACTTAACTATAAACCTTAAAACAAAATTTTTTTACTATGATACATTCAGACTCATACTTAACGCATAAACGGACTCTCACAATACCAATCATAAATGATATTAAAAGTAACCCATGTAACTCGCATAACGATGCCACCAATAACTAAAATCTTTAACCAAAAAGCGATAGTATTGAAATTAAGTAGAATAATGTAAAAAGAAACCCACAATATGCACTCGGTCACATATAAATGGATTACGATATAGCATTTAACGACATAACCGATAAGTAAAATTGCCATTCAATATCATTGAAACATATACCCAAATTACCATTATCTTGCCACTCAATATCACTGAAACGTATACCGGTTTTAAGTTTCATTTTTTTCCTGTATATTACAATTAAAATTGTCACATAAGGAGCTTAAAATCAACTAAACAAACATTCTAATAACCAAAACTTAACTATAAACCTTAAAATGTACCAACATTTAGGCTGAGAAAGTCAGACTCATTCTAAACACATAATCGGCCTTTCAAAATATCAATTGTAAATGGTTTTGAACATTATTAGATTCATTAAAAACAACAATCCAAAGTGTGCCTTACCCCATAACGGCCCATCTCAGCGTACAATCCGCACTTTCTTCTACCAATAATCAACAATGCCAACAAAATCCCAAAATCAACAATAAACCAACTTTAGCTCAAAATTATTTAACCTGCAAGGAGTGTAATTATTAATTAGATAGAAGCATAAAAAAGTTCCTGTTTTTGTTTCAAGACACCATCATCATCCTAAACACTATTTATAAAAAACTTCAATCTCTTACAAATCTAGACTGGTAAGTAAAACATATACTTATTTGTTCAATTGAATCGAAACAAAAATAATCCGATATTATTTCTAAATCAATAAACATCATAAAGCAACTAACACTCAATAAATTAAAACATTTAAACATGCACGCTTTAATTTGATCATAATGAAATCGAATACCTGAAATATTGGAATCAATCGACAGATAATCAAATCCTTTATCATAACCCTCAAAAAAATTATATTGTTTAATACTTATCTTGATCAATTTTGCCTTCGATTAAAAACCCTAAATATGTTATTTAGGTATCACTGCGTGTTTTTACCAAGTGTGAGAGAAAAAGTCAAACGGATGATACTTTACCCTTTATAATATATAAAATAAAAAAAAATAAAAAAAAAATAAAGTAAATAGTTAAACATAATCGATGATTAAAACATAAACCATAACTGATCATTGATCAGTTGCTTCCATTGATAACGTTATAAAACCAGTTACATATCCACCATTCATATAAACCATACATGAACCAACTACATACATCAAAAGACAAAAGAAAATCTCCAACAGGTCCTAATCTTCATCATCAGAACTTTCAGCTTCATCCAACCTCTCCAAAAGCTCCTCCTTCTCCTCTAAGCTTTGACGACACAGCACAAGCAGTTGAGCCAACAGATCAAGTTTCCTGCGATCCTTCAATTGTATTTCAAGGATAGAATCATGACCAGTTGCTGCCACAACATTGAAACGAGTATAATTGATAGCTGCCTCATTGATTGTTTGCTCCTTTTTGTTAACCACTGCCCTTAACTGACTGCTTTCCTCCCAGATACGAGCAATGAAACCTTCCTCCTCTGCTTTATTGTGAGTTATCAGCAGCCTGAAAGCATCAACAAGCTTTCCAGTTTCAGTAAGAGATTTCAGTTCATCGAGGTTTGGTGTGGCTGACATTCTGATATTAGAGTTAAGGTGGATAAAGTTGTGTGTTAAAATTAGGGTTAGATGTAATTGATCTTGGATTAACAATGTATAAGTATATATATATATATACACAAAATTGTGTGGTCATAATAATTAAGGTTCAGTAAATAAGAATTTGCAAAGAAAACAACACAAAGACATGAAGAGGCATTGGAACATTTAATTTGGGTGTTCTTGGAGACTTTGAAGCTTCCATGCATAAATGGGGAATGCAATATTTAGAAGATGTCCAACATTGCAATATAACACCTTCAATTATACATTTGATATAAAACAAACCCTACATGCACAATGCATTACAATTAACATCCTAAGCTTAAAAGAAATGCTTATAATTTATAAAGCTTCGTTTATTAAAAATTTTATAATCATAAAAACAAGCAAAACACTGAAAATTTAAATACCAACAAAGATATTTAAATCAAAGTTACTAATTAAACTCATTCATTTTTTTAGCATTTGATTCTTCCTCACGAACATTGTCTTTAGCTTGCTTAAACAAATTAACTAACTTTTCAAGCAATACACGATGCCTCTCTTGAGTCTTTCTCAAAGCATCGATCGAATCTAAAGCTACACCACGATGACCTAACGCTTCCATGTTCAAAATCATCGTGTTGTTTTTTGCCATTACACGCCTCAAATGATGACAACAATCAAAAAGCAACTTTGATAATGCATCATCTTCACATGCCTGTTGCACAAACTACAAACGCATACAATCATGCAATTTAGATGATCCTGAAATATTCATCAAATTCTCTAACAACTCAAAATTTGCCATTGAAGAGTACAAATAGTTATATAATTCCAAATAACAAAAGTCACAAATAAATAAGCAACAAAACACTTATGTAACTTACTCAAATTAAAATATTACATATGAAAAGACTATGTTAATAAAAACTTTTAATGAAAAGAAACTAATATAAATAAAAAGTAATTATAACATTATTAGGCATCTAAATATAGATTCCACTAAAATAATATAAACTAAAGTAATGATAACATTATTAGCCATCTAAATATCAAGTTTACTAAAATAAATACAATGCAACTTCTCTAATAGGTATCTAAATACCATCATATACCTATACAATCGTATGCATCAACATTACGGATAAAAACATGACCCCTCAACCATTAGACCATGCATCGCACGGGTTGAGGGAGGCCTCGTTAAATATAAAATGTTGTATTTAGTTATTAATTACACAAAACGACTAACGAACGTTAAGTAATTAAACGTAATGGACTAACGGTCGTTAAATGTTAAAGGAAATGACTATAGATGAAAATAGAGAACAAGAAGGTTCTAGAATACCCAAGAGATTATGTAAACCGATCGGCCATAGGGTTTTATAACCCAATCCATGTCCAACTTGCTCTCCAAGTTTTGCATACTATATATACAAGGCTTAGGTTCATTGTTATTCACTTCTTGTACACATAACCTAAACCTAAGCTTGTGTTTTCTCTTGTTTTAGTCCAAACCGATCGTCCCTATACCCTAAGGGTCGATTACCTTGTTTTTTCCATTAGCAAAACGTATTGTGTTCTTAAACTAGCATTTACTTTAACCTATGGAGTTGACTACGAGGAGACCTTTTCTCCTATAGCAGACATTAGAGCTATTAGAATTCTCATAGCTATAGCGACGTACTATGACTATGAGATATGGCAGATGGATGTCAAACCGCCTTCTTAAATGGTCGCTTAGATGAAGACATCTATATGAAGCAACCTGAGGGGTTTGTGAATCCACAATTTCCAAACCGTGTATGCAAACTTCAAAGATCCATTTATGGATTGAAGCAAGCATCAAGACAATGAAATAAGAGATTTGATGAAGAAATAAAAAAGTATGGATTTATTCAAAATCTTGATGAGCCATGTGTATATCACAAAGCTAGTGGGAGTGATGTAATTTTTCTTATCCTATATGTCGATGACATATTAATTATGGGAAAAGACATTCCAAGTTTGCAAAGTGTTAAGGCATATCTTGGACAGTGTTTTTCCATGAAGGATTTATGGGAAACTGCATACATTCTGGGAATTAAGATCTACAGAGATAGATCTAAGCGGTTAATTGGTTTAAGTCAAAGCACTTACATTGATAAAATACTAAAGAGATTCAATATGAAAAATTTCAAGAAAGGATATTTGCTGATGGAAGTAAAGAATGGCTTATGTAGGGAAATGTGTGCTTCAACACCTACATAGGTGGCAAGCATGAGTAAAGTTCCTTATGCTTCGGCAGTGGGATCTATCATGTATGCGGTTGGATGCACAAGGCCAGATGTGGCGTTCGCTCAAAATATTACCAGTAGGTATCAATGAATCCGGTGAACTTCATCGATCGTCATTAAACATATTCTAAAGTATCTTAGAATACTGAAAGATATGTTTCTAGTGTATGGTGGAAATCCGGATATAAAGCTTGATGTTACAAGTTTACGTGATGCGTCCCGGCAATGTGATAAAGATGATACAAAGTCTCGACGGGTTTTGTCTTTATCATTAATGGAGGAGCGATGATGGAAGAGCAAGAAGCGAGTACAATTGCGATGTCTCAATGTGTCGGATACATAGTTGTTTAAGAAGCTTCAATGGAGGCCGATTGGATTAGGAAATTCATTTCAGGGCTTGGTGTTATGCCTTCAATTGAATCACCTATTGATATGTATTGCGACAGTTCTGTTGCAATCATATTTGCCAATGAACCTAGAGTCATGAAGGGCACTGGACATTTTCTATGGAAGTATCACTATGTTCGGGAACAAGTCCGCGAAGGTAAAATAAAACTACTGAAAGTTCACACAGATGAAAATTTAGTTGATCCTTTCATTAAGGCTTTACCTAGAGAAAAGCTTACCGAACTTGCAAATGGCATTGGACTTCGTTTGGCTAAAAGTTGTATGCATAACTATGATTAGTGTTTGGATAAAGGATATTATAAACATTTATTATTTTTAATGAAAAAAAAGTATTTGTTATGTTTATGTTCATTCCTAATATTGTTGTCATATATTTGCATGTTTAATCCATGAATAAATTAGTTATTCTAAATCATCCGTTGTCAATTAATGACATGGGAATATCATTAAACTAAGACAAATCTGAGTGATTTGGTAGAATACTTGAATGTATATTGATGTGTTGCATACCAATTTTAGATGATATTCAGTGAATTGACTATAGAACTTATCCCAACTACATGATTTTACTTTATGGATATTGTTATTAAGTAAATCATGAATAATTATCCTCAGACTTGAGATACTAGATAAGTGTCATGAAGCAGTGGACCTTTATGAGGCGGGGAGGTCTCGCCCCAAAATTTACGACACCTAATGTAAATATTGTAGGTTTTAGGGGTAATTTAGTTGAGGTTATAAATAAATCTCCGATTCGGCCCCCCCAAAATAAATGGCCAAGTTCCGCCACTGGTCATGAATGTAGTGCACCTCTGTGGAACAACTTAACGCTAAACATAACTGGTAGATATAAGGGTTGTTTTCAGAAGTGTTGCAAAGTTTGTGAGTTATGCTTATAGTCAAGATAGAATTTGTTCCTTCAAATTTATTTTGGAGTTTAATACTGCTAGGCCCCTCGTATGGTTGACAAGATGTTTATGCGGCCGCACCCAAGATCTCCCCTGAATATGTTCAGAAGATTTGGTAATCTTGCTCAATCACTTACAACGAGAAACAAAATAATTGAATAAAGAATGACTTAAATCCATATCTTTATTTAACATGGTATTAGAAACAAAAAGATAATAATGATGACGAATCATTAAAAGGTTTTTCCAGGAGCCTTACTCGACTCATACTAGAGGCATCGAAGTGTTGCTAGACGCTAACCGATGTCAGCACACTATTAAAATATGTACAAGTGGGAGCTGTTAGTTTAATGGACATAAATTAGTAGTCGTGAGTTAGGATTGAACTCGAGACCAAGGGATTTCACACTTTACGTATGAGAATTAAAGTTTAATAATTAAATATAAAATGTTGTATTTAGTTATTAATTACACAAAATGACTAATGAATGTTAAGTAATTAAACGTAATGGACTGACGGTTGTTAAATGTTAAAGGAAAGGACTATAGATGAAAATAGAGAATAAGAAGGTTATAGAATCCCCAAGGGATTATGTAAACCGATTGGCCATAGGGTTTTATAACCCAATCCATGTCCAACTTGCTCTATAAGTTTTGCATACTATATATACAAGGCTTAGGTTCATCATTATTCACTTCTTGTACACATAACCTAAACCTAAGCTTGTGTTTTCTCTTGTTTTAGTCCAAACCGATCGTCCCTATACCCTAAGGGTCGATTACCTTGTTTTTTCCATTAGCAAAACATTTTGTTTTCTTAAACTAGCATTTACTTTAACTCGTTATAGTACGTGTGTACAAGAACGTGGTACTAACACACTATTGTTAGTATCTTGGATTGAATTGCAAAAATGGTAAGGGGCAATTCTTATAATCTTTATAAACCCTAATTAGGGTTCATCTCAATTTCTAGCTTGGAAATGATTCTTGTTTAGCTAGAGTCAAAAGGTACGCATACTTTTATGTTTATGTTAATTAATTATTCATTATATGTTCCTATACGCTTCCGCATGTGTACTTGATGTTTATTGTGTTTAATTATGATTGTCATGGTATTAAAATTCCAACACTGTCATCCTTACAACTTCAACTGACCTATAAGAATTCCTAAGCTTACTTCTCTTGGCTCCTAGCGGGGTTGTCTTGTCCTGAAGGTAACCAGTTATTTACTAGCAACAAACGTGTTATTAATAGTCAACTGATCTTACGGGTATCAACCAAGCTATATTAGAATGCATTTAAAAGACTAGGCTCATTTTAAAATTTCTTTTCATTCAACCCTAACTCTAAAATCATAACCATAAAAAATGAAGTAGAGAATATCAACTATCTCAAGCATAGTTGGAGGATGTCTTATAAAATTATACATTATCATAGTCATAAACAAGTAAACAACCAATTCACGCACGATTACAAAATATCTGTCAATGGTATAAATGATTATGTGTTTATTGATTTGCGTGATTTACATCCCTCATATAAATAAGTACAAGAGGAATAGTCTAGAATTTGGGCTCAAGCCCGATACACAACTATACGGGCTAACACTCCCCCGCAGTCCAAGCGGGAGGACATCGAACACTCAGGATGGAGTGAAATTCCTCGAACAAAGATAATGGCAGACCCTTCGTGAAAATATCTGCATATTGGTAACGAGATGGAATGTGAAGAACCCAAAGGTGTCCAGTGGCAACCAAGTCTCGAAGAAAGTGAATGTCTATCTCAATGTGCTTCGTACACTGATGCTGAACCGGATTACAAGATAAGTAGCAACACTAATATTATCACAATAAACACACGTAACGGAAGATAAAGGTGTGTGTAGCTCACACAGTAAATTCCGTAACCAAAAAGTCTCAGCAACAGCATTGGAAACCCCACGGTAATCTGCTTCTACGCTAGAACGAGAAAGCGTCGGTTGACGCTTAGAGGACCACGAGAGTAATTTTTTTGCCAAGAAATACACAATACCCAGAAGTCGATCTCCTAGTGGTAGGACAACCGGCCCAATCTGCATCCGAATAAGCAACCAAGGATGTAGTAGAAGATGCAAACAATTGTAACCCATAGTCTAAGGTACCCTTAACATACCGCAAAATCCGTTTGAGAGCCTAGAAATGGGGCTCTCGTAGGTCATGCATATGAAGGCAAACCTGTTGAACTGCATAAGATATATCTGGGTGAGTAAAGGTGAGATACTGAAGAGAACCTACAAGACTCTGATATAAAGTAGGATCAGATATCGGATCACCATCATCCCCCAGTTTAGACTCAGTATCAACAGGAGTCCGACTGGGATTACAAATTTACAATTAACCATATGTGTTTTCTCCAAAACCTCAATAGCATATTTCTTCCGAGATAAAATAACCTCAAGAATCATGTAATGAGATACCCAAAAATAATTGAGAGGACCCAGATCTGTCATAGCAAACTCCTACTGTAAGGATCCAATAATCTGCCGCAACAAATTTTTAGAGGAAGCAGTGAGAACAATATCATCAACATATAATAACAGGTAAGCAGTGTCCGTCCCCTGTCTGTATATAAATAAAGATGAGTCACAACGACTATGAGAAAACCTAACCCGAGTGATATAGGATGCAAATTGCTGAAAGCATGCTCTAGGGGCCTGCTTGAGCCCATACAGAGACCGCTGCAATAAACACACATAATCCGGATGCACTGGATCTCGAAACCCCGGAGGCTGGTGCATATAATCTGTCTCAGATAATTCACCATGTAAGAAAACATTATTGACATCAAGCTGATGAATCGGCCAATGTCGAGAAGTAGCTAAACTCAGAACAGTCCGAATAGTGCCCGGTTTAACTACTGGTTCTGCATTTGGTTACGTTAGGCTCTGCATATGTCTGGTTTTCTTTGGTTTTGTCTACCTGAATATGTTATGTCTGCATCTGTTTGCCTGAATCTGCTCTGTTTGCCTGAATATGCTCTTTTGTCTGCCTGAATTTGATCTGTCTGCCTCAATCTGCTATGTCTGTATCTGTCTGCTTGAATATGATCTTCATATGCTATGTCTACATCTGCTTGTCTGAATCTACTTTCCTTCATCTCCGTACTTGTGTTGCTCTGCTCTGATTCTGCATTTAGGTTTACTTGTGTGTTGACTTTGGTCCGTCTGTTTCAAACTTGACTGATTTCACGGTGTTGGTACTATGCAGTTTGGATTGCATCAGATTGAGACTCCGTTGAGTACTGAGTTTGAGCTTTGGGACACTCTGAAGCTGCGTGTTTAGTTTTAGTTTATTTTGTGTATGACAAACTCCTAATGTTCATCGCTACGACATTGTGAGTTTGAGAAGGGATGTTAGCTAATAAAACCTATTGACCCGGTCCGTTAGTTTAGGCCTATTTCATAATTAAGATTTGTGTGTATCTTTTCTTATTTATTGTCATTGTATTGTAATAGTTGAATCTGATTAATACTTACAATTTTCAGCATTCATTCTATTTTAACACACATACATAGTGGGGTACTTCCTTATGACTTGCATTTAAACAAGGAGAACATGCATGATCAAAGAAGATATATTTAAACTATAATATTGACTACTTCTTCATCAGCTAACGAAATGTTGTTCAACTTTCTCATGAAGAGTTTTTAAGTGATCATAGTATTTTTAAAACTTATTTAACAAAGTATGTATTGTTAGAAAGTATTTAATAAAATATTTAGTTTTCTTTCTTCTTACAAACAGTAAAAGTTAAAACTCATCGGAACATACGTAGTTTCTTAGCACCTAATCTACCATCGCTCCATGATCGTCAACATGTTATGGAATTAAATCTTAAATGAAAAATTAGCAGTATAAAACAAAAATCAGCCATCGTCGTCATCTCCCATGTCCTAGTCATTGTCGACCCCGTATTTTGCATGATGATGATGATGCACAACATGATCTCAGCGTCAATACTCGATCAGAGGTACCTATAACAAGCAAAAAAACATAATAATCCAATTTGGTAAATATGGTCGTTCAATATCGGTTCAGTTGACTTCCCTCAAGGCGGATTCGATGCATTTGAGCGAATCAATACGAACGTAGGATACTTGCTTATGAAGTTTGCGATTATTATGTGTTCATGTTGTGCGTTCTTTAGTCTGTGATCATGTTTGTTGTGATGATAGTAGCCACCATCCCGGCTGTCATTTGTTTGTTTAAGTCAATCTTGGCCGGGCGGCGAAATCGGGATGGACTCGGAATCATCAAGTGAACACATAAAAAATAGAGTGATGATGAAGGAATGTAGATATGATAGGATGACGGGTTTACAATTTTGTTAGGTAATAAAAAGGAAAACAATTAAATATTATGCTAATTACTTTTAAAAGTACCATATTTCGTTAAATACTATTTTAAAGTGCCATGGTCATATAAAAACTCCATACATAGTGAGGTACTTCCTTATGACTTGCCTTCAAACAAGGAGAACATGCATGATCAAAGAAGATATATTTAAACTATAATATTGACTACTTCTTCATCAGCTAACGAAATGTTGTTCAACTTTCTCATGAAGACTTGGTCTTGACATTAAGAACATATCATGCAATCACGTGTTAGATAGTATGAAAACGGGTAAAATAATTCGGCCATACAGTCATACCGAATGATGGCATGGCGAGATGTAGGGAAGGGACGTGTGACAAAGAAAATACCTAAGTATGTAAATCCACCCTTAAGCCGAAATTCCTTAACTCCTTGACCCTTCCAAAATCCCATGATCTTTGATCGACCCTATTTTAGACAAACTTTATAAAACAAACCTCAAAAATGAAAGCTCTGAAACTACCAAACTATCATAACCTGCGAGGGTAACCACGACCATAAACACATCAACCACTTTGTGTATATTTCTTAGTTTGTCTGCTTAATATTAGTGAAGTCTTCTCCTAAAAGAATACCCAAATATTCAAATGTACAAAATTTTTAGACCTGATATCCACTAAAATAAAAAATAAAAAAAAAGAAAAGAAAAAGAAATCATAAAACTAATCTAAGTATAATCACTGTTATCTAATCTGTACCTGATATGCTCAAAAAGTCAAAAACCCACCTTCCATTATATTTACCAAGTGAATTGGAATATTTATATCAAAGAATCAATATATGTTTATGTACTAGTTGAGCGTAACATAATAAAATCTTCATCTATATAAATATGTGATTCTACTCAACCGAATACTCAGCTCATATCAATCCTCTCACAAAACTCAAAATTTCCACCAATAGATCACATTGATGACCGGTGCAATGATGACTAAAATCTTAATGAGCGTCGTTGCAACAACGATGATCTTCCAATTAGCATTGGCCGTGGATCACAATGTCGGAAGGCCAGGGGGAGGATGGGACACATCAACTGACTTCGAATCCTGGGCTTCGAATGAAACATTTACAGTAGGCGATAATTTAGGTAATCTATTTATCTTTGTACCAAAAATATGATATATGTATTTTACAAACTTCTCTATTTTAAAATTTGTTAGACATTAAAAAAGTTGATTATTTTGATTCTAGTTATACAATATCAAAGATCCAAAGCTCCAGATCGAGACCTCATAAACAAACTTGATGTTTTGTTCTTGCAGTTTTTACGTATACTGGTTCCCACAGCGTATTAGAAGTGACCAAGGACAACTACGATTCATGCACAACACTTGACCGAATATCGACTAACCTTTATTCCCCAACTACTTTTGAACTGACAGATGCGGGAAACCGTTATTTCATTTGTGGGACATCTGGTCATTGTGAACAAGGAATGAAAGTTGCAATTACAATGAACGCAACACCATCTGGACCACCAACAACCGGCACTCCATCATCAGGTAATTCACCAGCACCTCCAGCTACAAAGGAATCACCGAAACCAGGATCAGCTGCAACAGTACAAATAATGAGCGTTGTTTCTATGGTGGGATTTGGGTTCCTTATGATGATTTAAGCTAATGTTTTATTGTATGAATTCCGTGTAGGCACAATTTTTTTTATGATGCATTTATGTTGTCTTCATTCTAGCATGTACCTTCATTAGTTCTATGTATCAAACGTTCCATGGAGTATGATTTTTATCATTTTCTTGTGGTGCTAATAACCTATTAAAGCACTATAGTTGTCAAGAATGTCAGTTCTGCGCAGCGAACTAAAAAAATAACTATTTTAGACATTAATGTTGACATTAATGGAATATTATGACCATTTTACCATTCGAAAAATATTTCAAAAAAAAAAAGAATTTCGAAAAGAAAATTCATAAATTTTTTTTAATCTAAAAAATAAAAATAAAAAATCGCATGTCACAAAAAAAAAATTCTAAAAAAAATTATTTCGGAAAAAAATTTCAAAAAAATAAAAGAATTTTGAAAAAAAAATTCAAAATTTTTTATACGTTTTACTCCGTTTTTATACGTTTTCACCTGTTTTTTATTCACTTTTGATTATTTTTTTTGTTACAAGTGATTTTTTTTATCGAATTGTTTTTTATTACAAAATATTACAAAAAAAAAATTCAATTTTTTTCGCGTGTCACAAAAAATTTCTAAAAAAACACATTTCGGAAAAAAAATGAAAAAAAAAAGTATTTCGAAAAAAAATTCAGAAAAAAAAAATGTTTGGAACAAAAATTTCGAAAAAAAGTATTTAAAAAAAATCAAAAAACATATTTTGGAAAAAAGTTTCCAAAAAAAAAGTATTTCGAAAAAAAAATTCAAAAAAAATATTTTGGAAAAAAAATTCGAAAAAATGTATTTCAAAAAAATTGAGAAGGGTAAAATGGTATATCTTAAAAAGACAAAATGTCAACATTAATGTAAAAAGAGTTATTTTTTAGTTACGCTGAATCGTCATTCTTGACAACGATAATATTTTAAAAGGTTATTAGCCCTTTCTTGTGTCCTACTTTAAATAAAGCCTGGTCTCACAGATAACATACATCGTGAAGTCCTAGATACTTTGATAATATGTACTGTACTATTTTGTGCACCAAAGTTTGACACGGGAATAAAACAAACGACATATTGGTGAAATTGTTAGCAAAGAACAATATGATTTATAAACAAAAAAACTCAATAAATGATACTATTGTTAACAACTGAACTCCAGAAATCAAGTTATGTAACTTTACAAGCAAAAGTTACAGCATTATATAATGTATTACACAACTTGTGTTGCAGATGGAAGAAGTAAGCACAACTCTCACACATTTTGATTAAATGTGTCGATTCTTATTAGCGGATAGACATTTGAAAATATTGGTCCTTGAATAGTATATTAACACACAGTTTGGTCTTATAATATGGGTCCATAAATATACCAAAGGTTTTTTTTTTTTTTTTTTTTGTCTTGTTTGATATAATTCATGTCTTATGAGCAAATTAAAGTGGTTATTATTAGATGCTAGAGGATTCGGTCCAGTTTTGTACATGAGCAGATGTTCACTAACGTTTGTCATTAAGGTTTCTTACATGAACTTGCATGCCCAAACCTACATGAATCAATCCTAATCAAACTAGCAAGAAGCTAGAAATTACATCTCGGGAATATAAGCTCAGCCTAAAGGACCCTAGAACTACAACAATCTCTCAAAATTATAACTCTGACAATTCAAACAATCAAAGGAGAAAACGCTGTCACTCAGAACCAACAAAACGCACAACCACATAAGTGCAATCACCTGTTAGAAAATATGAAAACGGGTAAAACACCGACCATGACCCTTGAAACTTATATGAAACTCGATGGGTTCTCAAACCAAAATAATTCGGCCATACAGTCATACCGAATGATGGCACAACGAGATGTAGTGACGTGTGACAAAGAAAATACCTAAGTTTGTAAAACCACCCTTAAGCCAAAATTCCTTAACCCCTTGACCCTTCTAAAAGTCCATGATCTTTGATCGACCCTGCCTTAGACAACCTTTATAAAACAAACCTCAAAAACAAAAACTCTGAAACTACCAAACTATCATAACCTATGAATCATAAACCGTCCTAAACCATGGACGGTAACCACGACATAAACACATCAACCACTTTGTGTATATTTCTTAGTTTGCCTGCTTAATATTAGTAAAGTCTTCTAAAGAACACCCAAAAATATGCAAATGTACAAAAATTTTAGACCTGATATCCACTAAAATAAAATAAAATTCATAAAACTAATTTAAGTATAATTAGGATAGCATATGATCTGTACCTAATATGCTCAAAAAGTCAACAACCCACCTTCCATCATATTTACCAAGTCACAACTGTGGAATCAATATATGTTTATGTACTAGTTGAGCATAACATAATAAAATCTTCATCTATATAAATATGTGATTCTATTCAACCGTATACTCAGCTCATATCATTCCTCTCACAAAACTCAAAATTTCGACCAATAGAACACATTGATGGCCTGTGTAATGATGACTAAAATCCTAATGAGCGTCGTTGCTACAACGATGCTCTTCCAATTGGCATTAGCCGTGGATCACAATGTCGGAAGGCCGGGAGGATGGGACCAATCAACTGACCTCGGATCCTGGGCTTCGGCTCAAACATTTACAGTAGGCGATAATTTAGGTAATCTATTTATCTTTGTACCCAAAATATGATGTATTTCACAAACTTCTCTATTTTAAAATTTGTTAGACATTCAAAAATTTGATTATTTTGATTCTAATTACACAATATCAAATGATCAGTTTAAAGATCGAGACCTCAAAAACAAACTTGATCTTTTGTTCTTTCAGTTTTTACGTATTCTGGTCTCCATGACGTATTAGAAGTCACCAAGGACAACTACGATTCATGCTCAACAAGTAACCCAATATCAACAAACGTTGCTTCCCCAACTACCATTGCACTAACAGATGCAGGAAACCGTTATTTCATTTGTGGGACAGCTGGTCATTGTGATCAAGGAATGAAAGTTGCGATCCAAACTATACCAGCAGCTACTCCACCACCAGCTACTCCACCACCAACAAACACTAGTCCTCCACCATCATCTGATTCACCTGCACCTGAAGCCCCACCAGTTTCGACAGATGCTCCACCACCAAATGATGACAATGCTCCTCCACCATTTGATGAAAATGCACCAGCACCACCCGTTACTTCAGGTGGAAGTCCAAACAATACTGGTGTAACTACAAATCTACCAACGACACCAGAACCATCATCAGCTGCAATAACATTTAAGATTTTGACATTTGTTTCTATGGTGGGATTTGGGTTCCTTATGATGGTTTAAGCTAATGTTTTATTGGTGTCAATTTTGTGTATATTTTTTTTTCATGATGCATCATATTGTCTTCCTTTATGCATCCTCCATGGCTTATGTCATAAACTAATGCATCCTCATTTAATGGTTTTGAGCACAAGTTGAATGTTAAATTTTGGAAGTTTGAATCGAGTTATGATATTCCTAGCTAAGTTTTGGCTCACCAAACCTTTTGAGAAGCTAGATTTTGCCAATAACCTTATTTTGATTTGTCTCACTTATCATGTGGGAAGCTTGTTAGTTGCTTTAAATGTGATGAAAGAGCTTTTATACGATAATATAAACCTTTACGGGTATGGTGTATGATACTATGATCTATCATCCTTACAACTTCGGTTGACCTATAAGAATTCCTAAGCTTACTTCTCTTGGCTCCCAAGAGGGTTGTCTAGACCTAAAGCTAACCAGTTATTTACTAGCAACACATGTGTTATTATTAGTCAACTAATCTTGCCGGTATCAAGCAAGCTATAAAAGACTCGGACTCATTTTAAAATTTCTGTTCATTTGATCCGAACTCTAAAATCATAACCATAAAAAAATGAAGCAGAGAATGTCAACTATCTTGAGCATAATTGGAGGATGTCTTATAATCATACATTATCATGGTCATAAACAACCAATTTCACGCACAATTACGAGATATCAGATGTTTATTTAACTATTCATATTTCAAAACAAACAATATTTATTAAATATATATATATATAGATTTAGTACCCGCGCTTACAGCGGCAAAGTTCCTAGCGCAAATAATTAACGATATGCGATATTGTGGTAAGTGTTTCAGAACATGCGATAATTCAATCAAGCAAAATTATTAACATGTATCAAAGAACATATAAAAATATTTATTAAAATTGAAAATAAAACATTACATCAATTATGAGATAACTAACAATGCACGTTACTCGCCGTGTAAAAAATTTTAGTACACGGCATTTGAGTTGTCGAATCCTCTTTGACCGAACTTTTTGATTGACTTCACTTTGTAGTTATCATCCATCAAGACATGGGATTTGACCCAATTAAAAAAACTTCAAATCTAAGAAACTTAACAAAAATATATACACCGGTTGTATAATGTATTTTGACCAAATTATTTCAGGAAACTTTGTATAATATCTTTGAAATTAATGCGCCAGAACAATCAACGATTAAAGCACCAATCAATCACCATCATTATAGCAATATTTGAAAACCGATTTGTATTTAACGTATTTAATGCGCATAAACAAGAACAAAAAAATGAACCCCGTAACTAAATAATAAATCGATACAATGTTTTGTGATTGTAAATATTCAAATTATACACAACAATATCCTTGCAATTTTAACTATATATAAATGTCAAAACAATATTTTTAAAAATCATACGGTCATTGCACACATTTCAATATTTAATAACTGAGATCGCATATGATACACACACTATGAACTAACATAAAAATAAACAATAAGTTGTAATATGGTGCCTTATAAAGTACAATATGTTGATAAACAACAAAGATATAAAAACACAAAAAGCATACAAAGTGACCTCAAAAGCATCATTGGCGTTTTCTTAACCGGTCTCATCGAGTGAATGAATATCGATGATCCGGATAGATCTCACAAAAAAATCTAATACAGGCAAACACATTAATGTGCCAAACATATACACACAATCACCATCGGTTCATCATGGTAGAATTCACGTCGCCGTGAAGGTACCCCATCTTAAAATATCCATCACCATCGCCAAACGCTAATCACTATTTTGGATCACAACATCACATACCCGTCACTATAGTCACCCACCAGTCACCACTACCACCACCGGCAACGTTAACCGACGAGAGAAAGAGATGAGGCGGCATCAATGGTGTTGATGCGGTTTGTTGACACATAGAGACGATCGTGTGAGAGATGAGAGTGTGTTGATTTGAACCGAGACATGAGATGTGTGTGTGTGTGATTTTATTTGGAAATGGATGAGATATGTGGGTTTGGAAGGGTTATGTTAACTTTTAGGTCCGGGAATTGGCCGGGAATATTGCTCTTTTATAAAGGGTTATAGATTAAAGAGTTACCCATTATAGGTTGACCATCAATACTTTCCGAAATGTTGAATATTCCAGCCATATACATCCGAAATTTTGAATATTAGAGCCAATAAACTCAATACTTTCCGTTAATACTTTCGTTAATTAACACAGCTTACAGATAACATTTTTCTTCAATATTCAACCTTGACTTTCAACTTTCAAGTTTCAAGTTTCCACTTTCACCTTTGATTTTCTTTTTACATTTTATGTAGTAAAGATAAAGAAACACATAATTATACGAAAATCCTAACAATAAATTAAAATAAAAGAACCCTTGCTCAAATTATTTCATACCTTACCAGATATTTGTAAAAGCTTATTTGTGGCGTCAGGTGATAGGATACAGATCGAGAGTACCATTTACATGAATGAAAAATATGATAGTTTATTAATCATAGATGATTTTCACATCAGACCTATGAGACAAGTTAAAAAAATATGAAAGAAATAGATAGAAAACTTAATTACCTATTCAAGACATTTAACGAATTTATACAAAAATCATTGTAGTGACAAATCCGAAATTTTGTATATTCCACCAATAAACTCAATACTTTCCGTTAATACTTTCGTTAATTAACACTTCTTAATAATAACATTTTTCCACAATATTAAACATTGACTTTCAACTTTCAAATTTCAAGTTTCCACTTTCACCTTTGACCTTTTTTACATTTTATATAGTAAAGATATACCTTATCATCTAATTTCTACCTGATATATATTCCGAAAGTAAAAAAACTCAACCTTATTATCTACAAAATCAATATCAAAATGGTGATCACAGCTATGGAATCAATACATTGTTTGAGGAAAGTTCAATGCGGAACAAGAATTATCTAAAGATCAAATTAAAAGATCTTAACCATCCATCTTTTTTAAATCTAAAGGTGTAGATTAATTGTCATTTTAATATAATAACTTACAGAAGGGTATTTTTGGAATATCAATCATAATTAAGAGGGGCAGGTTCCACCAATCCCATTTACTCATTTCATTCATCTCTTCATTTCACACACACTCTATCCTTTACTCTCACTAACAATGTTTTCCCCAAATTACAAACCCTAACTACTCAATTCAAAATTGATCAAAATTAGTGCTAAACAATAGACATTCGAGATGAAATAGCACTATCAAAACGTGATTTGGTGCTCCAATCGTTCTTGGCTGCAACTTACCGATCAATCTCAGCCTCATAATGTGGCGGGGGTGACGGGATTCGTGGCGGCCGGATCCGTGGTGACCGGATCTGTGGTTAATCTATTTCTATGGCCAAATAGATGAACAATTCAATTTCTATGCGTAAGAAAAGAATCAATTTCTATGGCCCAATAGATGAACAATTCAAGTTGTGTTTTGTTATTTTGTTATTTATGCATAAGTAGGCCTTAATTGGTTTCAGTTCATGTCTGAACTCAATTTGATTTTTTTGTTAAAGTATAGTATTTGATTTTATTGTTAAAGTGGTTTGTACATTCATCCGAGTTCAATTTGATCACGCTTCATCTTTGCTTGCTTGATTTTATTTATGCAATTAGGTGATGATTATATTGATTTTATTCATGTTGAAATGAATTTTGTTGTTATATTCATGAACACAAATGATGTGACCAATTTTTGTATCATTATATTTACGAATCTCGTGGGATTTTTTTAGACGGAAATTTTGAAAAAAAAAAGTTCGTCTATTTACGAATCCCGTGGGATTTTTCTGGACGGAAATTTTGAGAAAAAAAAGGTTCGTCTTTTTACGAATCCCATGGGATTTTTTTACACGAATCCCGTGGGATTTTTTTTCGAATCCCGTGGGATTTTTCTCGACAAAAATTTTGAAAAAAAAAAAGTTCGTCTTTTTACGAATCTCGTAGGATTTTTTTACAAATCCCGTGGGATTTTTCTGGACGAAAATTTTGAAAAAAATTGTCTTTTACGAATCCCGTGGGATTTTTACTAATCCGTGGGATTTTTCCGACGAAATTTTGAAAAAAAATTTGTCTTTTACGAATCCCGTGATTTTTTACTAATCCTGGGATTTTTCTGGACGGAAATTTTGAAAAAAAAGTTCGTCGAAAGTATATAAAAGTGCATATAAATAGAAAGATGATTTTTTTCTCGTCGCAATGGTGTATTTTTTGTAGCTTGAAAATTTACCGTTTGCAAGATATGTTGTTTTCTAAAAAATGGTGGAAATTGGGTTTTTGTAGAATTACATTTCTACCCTTTCTTTGTTAATTTTTGCTTTCATCTCATCCATTGGATGAAAAGAAGATGAATGGTTGAGATCTTATGATTTGTTCTTTAGATTATATGTGTTTTGTATTGATCTCACCTCTACATTGTTTATGCAATTATTGAACACATAAACTAATATCTACGTTTCTATATGTATTTTTCTTCAACCCAAAACTCATATCAATCATACCCTCTCATAAAACACAACTCTACGACCAATAGAACTCACTGATGGTCCCTGCAATGATGACTAATTTCTAATGAGCATCGTTGCTACAACGATGCTCTTTCAATTGGCATTAGCCGTGGATCACAATGTTGGAGCTCCAAATGGAGGTTGGGCCACGTCAACTAATGGCGGATTTGGGAATCCATAACATGGTGTGCATTATATATAAGGAGAAAATTGCCCACAAATTTTTGACTTGTTACGGGTCGGATTTTTGGCGGTTGTTTGTACGGATTTCAAATGTCTCATTTTTTAGAGTTTTTTTTTTCTTTAATAATCAGCTAATCACGTTTTCAAATGTACATATACGTTTTGTTAAAACTTATATATTAAGTTGTTAGTGAGTATGTAATTTAGTAATTATCAATAGATTGGGCTTTGGGAAAGAATATGGGTCATGTTGGGCTCAAAGCTCAAAATCAAAACTTTACATAACATTTGGTCAATGAAAATACATACCTATTAACTATTTGACCTACTTTCTAACCTTCTTTTTCTTTAAAAACTGCGGTCCCCATTTTCAAAACTAAAAACTTCTTTTTTTCTCCTTTCTTTGAACAATGGTAAATTAAATTAGAGTATGCACTCATATTTTTCCAGCATTTATAAGGGTGTGTGCTCATAAATTTTCAATGTATTTTATAGTTACTCTTGAAAAAATCAAAAAAATTTACACTACTAAAAATATTCACAGGGTATGCACGTGCATACCATGTGTTCAACGTAAATCCGTCCTTGACGTCAACTAGCCTCCAAGCTTGGGCTTCGGCTGAAAGTTTTTTAGTAGGCGACATTTTCAATGTACTTAATTATGTTGTCGTTGAGACTTACTTTTGATTTCGTTGTATTCATGTAGTTATGATTTGACTCTTTATAATCATGTTTTTGAATAACTTAGTTTCATTTCATTTGTAACAACCATGGTCATAACATAATCAAAATTTGTTAAATTCTCAATCATTTGATCATATTGATACAAATATTATTAGTGAATAATTAGGCCCAAGCCCGGTTTGTGGGTTTAGGGTATTAGGGTTTTCACTATTATAAATAATGGTCCATAATAATATTATACCTATGGGTTTCATTATCTTACATAGTTTCAGAGAGAAATCCTAATTCTCTAACCCTAAACCATTCCGCCGCCTCCGGCCACCGGTTACACGCCGGAGGTTCGGAGGGCTCCCTTTAAACCTTTGTCAAGCCCGGTTTGTGGGTTTAGGGTATTAGGGTTTTCACTAACAAATATTTCAATCCGAAGTTCCAAAAAACCTCGAAAACAAACTTGATGTTTTTGTTCTTGTAGTTTTCACGTATGGTGGTAGCCACAACGTATTAGAAGTGTTAAAAAGGTAATCTAGGACTCGAAATAGTAAAGGGACTAATTTTGTAATTATCTTATTTTCAAATATAACTGTAATGGGAGTTTGTAAGGTAGATAGCAAGGAAGTGAAAAATGGAAGGCTAAAGTTGACAGGCTCGAAGTTAGTCGGTGAAGGCACTATATAAAGGAAAAAGACAATGCTCTCCTCTTAACTTCACCTGTTCTCTCTCTCTCTCTAAACGATATTCATACACTTTCTCTCTTTTGTAAACCGTATCAAGTTTTGATCTCCTTGATCATTCTTGTTGTTCAGTTATAGTGATTCATTTTGTGATTGTTCTTTGTTAACAAATTAAGATATGTATTTAGTTGTTGAAAACTGATTGAGATCAGTTTGGTGTATTCTTTGATTTCTGAGATTAATAAAGTTTTGGTTTTAGAGTTTTATTGAGTTTCTTTACATGGTATCAGAGACAGGCTGTCTAATCTTGCTCTAAAATTGGTTTTTGGAACATTAGGGTTTCAGAAAAAAATATTGGGGATTTTCTAAAGTTCTTTGATATCTTTCAATTAACTTGTGTTAGTTGATAGATCTATTGTTTAATTGTTCAGATTTAAAATATTTTGTAAAATGCCTAATTCTTTGTAAAAATTAGGGTTTGGTATTTTTTTTTGGGGATTTTACTCTTTAAAGGCTTCTGTGGTCGATTAAGTTGGTTTAATTGATTGATATGGTGTTCTTGGTTTGATTAGAAGTGATTCAAGATGATTTGGCTAATTTGAAGAAATTAGGGTTTGTTGATCTTGGATATGAGTTAATTAGTTGTTTGGGTTCTACTATATCCCTTGACTAAGTGAATCAATGGTGTAGTAGGTCTGGTATTCCACTGCTGTTATCTTTGCATGCACTGTAACACCTCTCACACTCTCTTTAATTTCTTTTTTTTTGTTTTCTTGTAATAGATTGCTAGAGGATATGATTGGGACACATTGTAAGTTGAGGATTGTTTATATGTGTTTATTGTTTTTTGTTCTTTGCATTTTTTTGTTGAGATTGCTTGTGTGCGCCCTTTTCCTACCACTTTAGTGGTAGGGATATCCTGTGAACTACTTTCTCTACTATCTTGTGTGTTTGATTTGTTGTTTGGTTGTTTCTGTTTACCATGTCTATTCATGGTTATACCGATGATGAGTTTGAACCAAATAACCCTGTCACTTTAATAAGTAAATAGGATTTGAGTCACCACTTGCATTTACATCCTAATGATTCAGCCTCTTTAACTGTTGTTTCTATAAAATTAAAAGAGACCGAGAATGTTTGGTCATGTGCTATGCTTTTGGCCCTAGAGGGTAAAAATAAAACTGGTTTTATTGATGGCACATGCAGAAGGTCTAATACTGATGAAGTTTTTGGTAGACAATGGGACAGGGTTGATACTATTGTTTTGGGATGGATTTTAAACTCTATCTATGAAGAGTTGCTTCTGGGTCAATTTTTTTTCTAAAAGAGCTTTTGAAGTTTGGAATGAGTTAAAAGATACCTTTGACAGGATTGATGGGTCTGTTATCTTTAATCTTCACCATAAAATACATTCATTAACTCAAAATGGAACTACTATAGCTGAATATTTTAACAAGTTGACTACACTTTGGAAACAGTTTGATGTTATGGTTCAATTACCTAGATGCACTTGTCATGTTGCTGATGATTTTATGAAAATAATAAACTTATGAAATTAATGCAGTTCTTAATGGGTTTAGATGACTCTTATATGCAAATTAGAAGTAATATTCTTTCTAGAGACCCATTACCTAATGTTATGGAGGCTTATGCCGTTATTTCTAGTGAGGAATCTCACAGAGTTGTTGCTTCTGGTTCAGTTACTAGGACCTCCCAAAGGTCTCGGTCTTCTGTGTTTAATTCTAGTGTACCTAATAGAGGAAATACTCAAAGGCCCCAAACCTCTGGTAGTTCCTTTAAACCTACTAATGTGCCTAGACCTAATAATAATGGGAATCGAAGGACTACTGGTGGTCCTACTCTGGTTTGTGAGCATTGTGGTTTTAATGGCATATTATCGATAGATGTTTCAAACTTATTGGATACCATACCGATTTAGGAAAAGAAAATTTTCTACTGGTAATAATAATAACAATCAGGGTAACACAAAAGATTTGTTAATAACAACTCTGTTGGTTCTAGCTCTACTTCTACTTTTTCTGATGAACAGATTTCTAAACGTTTATTCTTGATTAAAGATACTTCTGTTAATGATAATGGAAAAGTAAAAAGGTGTACATGCCTGTTACGCCCCAAAAACGACTATATAAAATTTTTCAAAAAATACTCACATTTTTACTATTACAAACGAACTGCTTAGATTTAAGGACACACGTTAGTATAAATGACATAAACAAACTCAATGGTATATATAAGAACAATATAACAAGACTCAAGAATGACAACTCGAAACACGAGAAAAATAAAAACATTTTGTTAACATACACCAATACCCGTATTCATATTTTGGATACGCCATATTCATCAATACACCGTATCCATATTTTGGATACACCATATTCATCAATATACCGTATCTAGCTTTTGGATACGTAGTATTCGTCAATACACCATATCCATATTTTGGATATACCGTATTCATCAATACACCATATCCATATTTTGGATACGCTGTATTCATGCATCAGACACAACACTCTTGCAGAATTGCTACAGGAACCATAAAACTCAACCAAGCTCAAACTAACATAATATAACTTGTACACACACTTCTTTTACAATTGGAAATAGACCATATATCATTCTTCATATTCTAACCCATGCCAATGGGTCAAAGTGGGTAAAATGACATATAGCCAAACATCCCTTTACTACAATTCTACTAATATTCAACCACTAGAACTTGACCATAATTTCTACCATTTACAAGACTTGACTTGGACACATTTCAAATACCACAACAACAAAACGACCAAAAGAGACCAAACATATACCAAACTTTAAAACGACACATCGGGGCTTCCAACTTTAACGGCTTGGTCACGAGATGAGTCTTCTACTTACCGTTCACAAAATACTAAGCTTCCAACAAACTAACAACTAGGTCTTCTCCTTAACTTTACCTTCAACACTTGCATCTTATCGGGTTATGGGTGTAATAATTCTTCCCCCCCCTTAAATGAGATTTCGTCCTCGAAATCTACTCTTGAACACTTGCATCCTTCGGTTCCCATCTAACACTTGTACCCTTGCAATGTTTCCATTGCACTTTTACTAATGGAATTTCTTTGTTGCGAAGTTGTCTTGTTTTTCTTCCTAGAATTGCCTCTGGTTCTTCTTGAGAGGTTAAATTTGGGCCGATCTCGATATCGTCCAAAGTGATAACACTAGTTTCGTCCGCTAGACACTTTATTAAGTAAGATACATGAAAGATATTGTGTAACTGTAACAACGCGCATTTTTCGGGTTACTTTTCATATTTTTGAAAATTTACTATTCACTTTCACTATTCACTTTCACTATTCATCCCGTAAAATTTTTAATCCACATTCTCGTAAGATAAATTATTTTAGTAATAACCGAGAGTTCGACCATCGTTAGATCATTTTCGCAAAAGTTATTAAGTAAACATCGTTTTAAAGTTTCGCTTTTAGACGGTCCACGCTTAAACATCACGCGATAACGAAAATCAACTCGACAATTTTCCTCGCATCGATAAATTTTTAGATCACTCATGATTAATTTGAGAATTTTTAAGATTTATTATTTTAATATTACCAAATAAGCCCAATACAGAACAAAACTAAACTTACGCTTTAAACAATTCTACTTACACCCGTGCTTAACGATTCTCGCACTGTGTTTCTAATATGTTTTGACACTTTTACATTTTTAGAAAAGTCAAACATATTTCCTCCTCCTTTGACCATAAAGGAATTAACCTTATACGCTCTACATTTTTGCATAAATCGCAGAACTTTTAAACTTCACAAATAACTCATTAAGTTATCCCGCGTATGAAGAAAACCACATTTTAACATCTCATATCACTTTTAGACTAATTTTAGTCTACTCTAAATAAATTCACGGTCGTTTCCGAAATTTCGTTCTTTTCCGATAAACTGCGAATTACGCTTTTTGACCCGTGATTTCCGCTTTAAGCAGCGTTTTGCACCCAATAAGACTTATCACCCATTTTATATTTTTATATGGAGTATAATGATGAGTTTCATCATTCCTGCAAGTTTCATAGTTTTACGATACCCGATTTTACGTTTTATGGCTTCCGTTAGCATTTAACGGAACCAAAACTCACTCCGTAATCAAGATAATACCAAAACTATCCACCTAAGTCATTTTATCTCTATATGAACGAAATTAGGGAGGGGAGTCATCACCTTGGTGTCAAAATCCTAAGCATGCTTCCTTTAGATCATTTACATGTGTAAATTTAACCATGGTTAGTTTTTAACCCAATATATAGTTAACTAAAATCTTTAGCCTATAAATACCAAGCATAAACCTTCATTTATTCTTGCACCACCCCTTCTTAACATCTAAAGTCCTAAACCTAAGGTATTTATTATAAATCTTGTAAGAACATTCATGTGTTCTTGAAGAAAAACTAGCGTTTGATCTTCGTTCTTGGAAGTTTTCAAGAAAGAGTCGTTATAATCTTCAAATAACTTCAAGTCTCCAAAAAGACGTTGTTATAATCTTCATTTCTTCTTCGGTTCTCAAGAAGGCGTTTTATAATCTTCTAATAGCCTCGGGTTTTGAAGATTGCAAATTCTACGTCGAAGCTCGCTTATATTTCTTTTTTCCGTAATACTCAAGCATTCTATATTAAGGTAAGTATTTATAAAACTCAAACTTATATAAATACTTATAAACTTTGTTAGTTTATTTATTGTATTTATAAACTCTTAATATATCATAGAATCAAGTAATTAAAATACATGTTTTACGATTAAGTGCTACAATAGTAGGGAGCTTCATGTGAGGGTTTCATTTGAGTAAAATGTATCGACGAGTTGTTGGATTTACGACTTAAAGTGTCCTAGCTCCTAACGCGTTCTTCGCATGACCTCTCGAATTGTGATGGCCCGAACGGTAGTACGAGTTATACAAACTAAAACCATTTCTATAAACAAACATACAAATACTACATCACGATCAATATAGAGACGATATAGTTTTGTTATTTCTTTCGCATCATTATTTCAAACCTAAGTCGCAACATCCTATTCTAGGTTGCTCGAGAAGTTCTCACGGCATATCCATCATTCTCATTATACATTTGCTATCATTTACTTTGAGGTGAGTTTCATAGCCCCTACTTTTATACATTTTGAATTACTTTTGGGGGAGATACATGCTCAAATATTTTCATTTACTTTCACAAATATTCTAAACTTTGACATATTATTGTGAGTTTCATAGCCCCTACTTTTATACGTTTTGAATTACTTTTGGGGGAGATACATGCTCAAACTATTTTCATTTACTTTTATAAGTACTCTAAACTTTTACTGATTACCGTGAGTTCATAGCCCCACTTTCTATTATCTAATTGTTTTACAAACCCTTGGGGGAGATACATGCTTTATTTTTAAACCGAACACATTGCTTTGAAACTATATGTTTATCTGAACTGAATATTTATTTATGCTAAGTAACAGTATTGCTATACGTAAATTGCATTTATATAATTATGTGCATATATAATTGTATCAAACCAAAGCGGCTCGAGTATCATATACTTGAGGCACCAGATCAAACAAAAGCGGCTCGAGTATCATATACTTGAGGCAGTAGTATCAAACAAAAGCGGGCTCAAGTATCACAACGATTGAGGCAGCCAGATCAAACAAAAGCGGGCTCAAGTATCACAACGTATTGAGGCACCGTATCAAACAAAAGCGGGCTCAAGTATCACGTATTGAGGCACCCAACATATCTTTGGGTATAGGCACCCAACATATCTTTGGGTATAGGCACCCAACATATCTTTGGGAATAGGCACCCAACATAACTTTGGGTAGTGGCACCAAAGATAATTTGGTTTCATCATGAGCTTAGTGCAATAATAAATGTTTTGTTTTCAAACCATTTGTGTGAATTTATAACTCACACTACAAACATTATGTGTTCAACCGATTTTCTAAACTCTATGAATTTCACTCAACCTTTGTGTTGACAGCTTTTAAGCATGTATTTCGTGTCCATAATGTCGGAAGTCGCACGGATGAGCAAAGATACTCAAGAAGGCTATAAATTTTATTATCATTCGAAAACCCATTTAATGTATTTTGTAAACTTGGAACCATCCGGGACCTCATTTTGTAAACTCGATATTTATATAAATCGAATGATAAATATTTTAAAACGACTCCATTATAGTACGCTTTCTATTGTTATGATGTTGTGCCATGAAGTAACACCCGTTTGAATTCACTGCGTATCACGAAATTGGGGTGTTACAGATTGGTATCGAGCCACAGCTTATAGAGAAACGGGTCTAATCGAGACTTAAACTATAACTACTTTTTCAAACAAAAACATTTTATAGCCTTCCGCTCTCCGTGCCTTCCATCCTCCGCACGATTATGTGACTTTTAGGCTTTTTAAGCTATATAAACATACTAGTATATTGATATATACACTTGACATAATTTCAATCATAAACAATGTACTAAACATATATGCGTATGCTTATTCTAAGGCACTACGGCATAATCATATTTTCCTAATCTCCCAATCATGCATCTACTGTGCTTTTTAGGATTACAAAACTTTATCCAAGACATTGTAATCGATTACAATGGTCTTTCCTACTTCCTAGACATTTTGAGATACAATGGTCTCTATTACATTCTCGCACAATCGAAATCCTACAAAGGTCTCTATTACATTCTCGGACAATCGTAAATCCTACAATGGTCTCATTTATTTCTCAAGACATTGTGGGTTACACAATGATCTCTCCATCCTTTCTCAAGACATTGTGAGTTACACAATGGTTTCTCCACTATTTGTTAAACATTGTGAGTTGCACAATGGTCTCAACTACTCCTCGATATTGTAAGTTATACAATAGTCTCTAAAATTATCTTATAAATATATTTTCCTAGACACTTCAACATTAGTAACACACATTGAATTCGGACTAATTTCTATTAAGGTGGTGAGATCAGAATAACGCCGCATTTTTCGGGTTACTTTTCATATTTTTGAAAATTTACTATTCACATTTACTATTCACTTTCACTATTCATCCCGTAAAATTTTTAATCCACATTCTCGTAAGATAAATTATTTTAGTAATAACCGAGAGTTCGACCATCGTTAGATCATTTTCAAAAAGTTATTAAGTAAACATCGCTTTTAAAGTTTCGCTTTAGACGGTCCACCGCTTAAACATCACGCGCATAACGAAAATCAACTCGACAATTTTCCTCGCATCGATAAATTTTAGATCACTCATGATTAATTTGAGAATTTTTAAGATTTATTATTTTAATATTACCAAATAAGCCCAATAAGAGAACAAAACTAAACTTACGTTTTAAACAATTCTACTTACACCTGTGCTTAACGATTCTCGACTGTGTTTCTAATATGTTTTTACACTTTTACATTTTTAGAAAAGTCAAACATATTTCCTCCTCCTTTGACCATAAAGGAATTAACCTTATATCGCTCTACATTTTTGCATAAATCGCGAACTTTTAAACTTCACAAATAATCATAAGTTATCCCGCGATGAAGAAAACCACATTTTAACATCTCATATCACTTTTAGACTAATTTTAGTCTACTCTAAATAAATTCACGGTCGTTTCCGAAATTTCGTTCTTTTCCGATAAACTGCGAATTACGCGCTTTTGACCAGATTTCCGACTTTAAGCAAATTTTGCACCCAATAAGACTTATCACCCATTTTATATTTTTATATGGAGTATAATGATGAGTTTCATCATTCCTGCAAGTTTCATAGTTTTACGATACCCGATTTACGCTTTATGGCTTCGTTAGCATTTAACGGAACCAAAACTCACTCCGTAATCAAGATAATACCAAAACTATCCACCTAAGTCATTTTATCTCTATATGAACGAAATTAGGGAGGGAGTCATCACCTTGGTGTCAAAATCCTAAGCATGCTTCCTTTAGATCATTTACATGTGTAAATTTAACCATGGTTAGTTTTAACCCAATATATAGTTAACTAAAATCTTTAGCCTATAAATACCAAGCATAAACCTTCATTTATTCTTGCACCACCCTTCTTAACATCTAAAGTCCTAAACCTAAGGTATTTATTATAAATCTTGTAAGAACATTCATGTGTTCTTGAAGAAAACTAGCGTTTGATCTTCGTTCTTGGAAGTTTTCAAGAAAGAGTCGTTATAATCTTCAAATAACTTCAAGTCTCCAAAAGACGTTGTTATAATCTTCATTTCTTCTTCGGGTTCTCAAGAAGGCGTTTTTATAATCTTCTAATAGCCTCGGGTTTTGAAGATTGCAAATTCTACGTCGAAGCTCCGCTTATATTTCTTTTTCCGTAATACTCAAGCATTCTATATTAAGGTAAGTATTTATAAAACTCAAACTTATATAAATACTTATAAACTTTGTTAGTTTATTTATTGTATTTATAAACTCTTAATATATCATAGAATCAAGTAATTAAAATACATGTTTTACGTATTAAGTGCTACAATAGTAGGGAGCTTCATGTGAGGGTTTCATTTGAGTAAAATGTATCGACGAGTTGTTGGATTTACGACTTAAAGTGTCCTAGATCCTCGAACGCCATCGCATGACCTCTCGAATTGTGATGGCCCGAACGGTAGTACGAGTTATACAAACTAAAACCATTTCTATAAACAAACATACAAATACTACATCACGATCAATATAGAGACGTATATAGTTTTGTTATTTCTTTCGCATCATTATTTCAAACCTAAGTCGCAACATCCTATTCTAGGTTGCTCGTAGAAGTTCTCACGGCATATCCATCATTCTCATTATACATTTGCTATCATTTACTTTGAGGTGAGTTTCATAGCCCCTACTTTTATACATTTTGAATTACTTTTGGGGGAGATACATGCTCAAATATTTTCATTTACTTTCACAAATATTCTAAACTTTGACATATTATTGTGAGTTTCATACCCCCTACTTTTATACGTTTTGAATTACTTTTGGGGGAGATACATGTTCAAACTATTTTCATTTACTTTTATAAGTACTCTAAACTTTTACTGATTACCGTGAGTTCATAGCCCCACTTTCTATTATCTAATTGTTTTACAAACCCTTGGGGAGATACATGCTTTATTTTAAACCGAACACATTGCTTTGAAACTATATGTTTATCCGAATCGAATATTTATTTATGCTAAGTAACAGATTGCTATACGTAAATTGCATTTATATAATTATGTGCATATATAATTGTATCAAACCAAAGCGGGCTCGAGTATCATATACTTGAGGCACCGTATCAAACAAAAGCGGGCTCGAGTATCATATACTTGAGGCACCGATCAAACAAAAGCGGGCTCAAGTATCACAACGTATTGAGGCACCGTATCAAACAAAAGCGGCTCAAGTATCACAACGATTGAGGCAGCCGTATCAAACAAAAGCGGGCTCAAGTATCACGTATTGAGGCACCCAACATATCTTTGGGTATAGGCACCCAACATATCTTTGGGAATAGGCACCCAACATAACTTTGGGTAGTGGCACCCAAAGATAATTTGGTTTCATCATGAGCTTAGTGCAATAATAAATGTTTTGTTTTCAAACCATTGGTGTGAATTTATAACTCACACTACAAACATTATGTGTTCAACCGATTTTCTAAACTCTATAAATTTCACTCAACCTTTGTGTTGATGGCTTTAAGCATGTATTTCAGTCCATAATGTCGGAAGTCGCACGGATGAGCAAAGATATCAAGAAGGCTATAAATTTTATTATCATTCGAAACCCATTTAATGTATTTTGTAAACTTGGAACCATCTGGGACCTCATTTTGTAAACTCGATATTTATATAAATCGAATGATAAATCTTTTAAACGACTCCATTAGAGTACGTTTTCTATTGTTATGATCATTGTGCCATGAAGTAACACCCAGTTTGAATTCATTGCGTATCACGAAATTGGGGGTGTTACATATACCACTCATTTCTTCAGGTAGTTCATATACGTATGTGTAAGAGATTGGTTATCATAAACTCTCAAACATACATGTATATGGATCAAATGTTATAGGGTTTAGAGAGAGAAAGTAGAGAGTAGGGAACTTCTAAAGAGAGAAAGTAGAGAGTAGGGAACTTCTAGAGAGAGAAAGTGAAAGTATATCATGAAGCTCCAACCCTCTACCTTAGGAGGTAGAGGGTATTTATAGTTTTTACAAAATACGCCTCCTACGGGATGTGGATCAGGTATACAGTGGGTAAAGACCCGTCCGTCCTCCACGATGTTACTTAACTAACTAATTACTAATGACTAAACGTCTAAGACTACGAACTTTCTAATGCTAACAAATACCCAAGGTGACCGAGTCTTTAACTTACGGATTTACTGAATCCTAACAATCTCCCTCTAAGGGAGGTCACCCCTTTTAATACATTCTGAATTCTATCATTCTATTACATGTCTTTGTTCTTGTAGTTCGTAGTCTTTGATTCTTCAAAGTCCGCATATTTGTACTTCCAGTGATGATCTTTGAATGTTCCTTGACTTGGTGATTTTTGAGCTTTCTTCGAGATCATCAGCCACAGTAAATCTCTGGATCATCTTTTTGTTGTATCGCCTCCATGTGATATTGTGACTTTTGGACTGACATGCCCACACTTTGTTGGATCATGATATCTTGCATCAGAGTTGTGGAAGCATTGCTTAAGGTCTTTAGATTATCATGATTTCATTAAACGTGAGTGTGATGTGTGAGCATGTGGTTATGGATTGACTTCTCAATTTCCATCAGCTGCAACCGTAAGATGACCGTAAGATGTTCCTGCAAACAACAGTTAGCAATAAAACACACGAAAGTGTCTTTGTTCACTTTCGTTGAATAGGGTTGCAAGAACCACGGTTTCCCGTTGATCAGTATAAATACTGCCGGTGATCAGGTAGAATTCCTAAGATTCTCCTTGACAGGGTTTCGCAGCTTGACTAGTCATTCTCAAACCGGAGCGTCTCAAAGTAGACAACACGGAGTGAGTGAACCAGTGAATTGAGATTCACTGATTGATGATAAATTGATTTGAAAAACAATCGCGTATTGCTGAAGAGAGTTTTTTTTTGCAATACGACGAAAGTTTAATGAGAAAAATCAAGTTTCAATCATAAATATTTTTTTGGTTTGAAAATTTTAAGCGCATTCGATGGGCTAGGAAAAAATTTTAGAGCACATCGAAAGGTTTTTCAAAAGTATACGTCAATCCATTTCCTAGAACAAGATTGATTCAAAAGTGAATCGCCCCATTGTTTCTTTCCAGCTGTCACAAGTTTGATCCATGAAGGATCTCACATGTCACCCACCAAAAGCTTGTTTGATGTTGGCTCTAGAAGGAATACTTTAAGTATCACTCGGATGTTCTGGCAATACCATAAGGATAATGCGTGGGACTCTCAATATATATATATATATATATATATATATATATATATATATATATATATATATATATATATATATATATATATATATATATATACTAGATTTAAGCCACCTTGTTAGTGCAAATATTACGATATTTAATCTATACTTTGCCTCGTTTGTTTTGATTGATGACAAACATGTAACTTGTAATACATAACGTAAAATGTACAAGTTACTTGTAATCACACGTTGTCTCAACATACATTCAACACCTCTCGATGTCTCAAGTCCTCGTATGTTACAACACAGTTTCGTACATGTTTGTTATGTGGCATTATGATCAAACCCATTAACAAATCATTTAGAATGTTTAAAATACGTTTAGAGTCACTAAGTATTTTAATAGGTTAACCATTCTATTTCGAACCTCATTTTACATTTTGCATTCACAAGTATTTCATACAAATACTAAAGTTTACTTACACTTGACAAAATATATTTTATTTTGACAAGCACTCTTTACAAAAGGTAACTAGACATTTTATTAACTAGTTACATAATACATTTTACAAGTTTACCTTGATAAACTTTTTAATCTAAAATGGAAATACATGTTACATCATGTCATGCATCATCTTTGAAATCCTTGGAAGATCACTTGAATATTTTGGTTAGATTGATACTCAATAAATCAAATGTGATCTTAGTAAGATTTGGTAATATCTTGCAAAGATTTGAAGAAAGATTTTTAGATTTTATGTCGGTACCCACGGTACCAAATTGTATAAAGGACGGAACCCTTTTAAGGGTCCGTGGTCCGTGGACGCCCCGTCCACTTTTGGCTATAAATAAAGCCCATTGTTTTCCCATTTCTTCACCACTTCAAAGCACATCTTCTCCACCTTCTTGCATACATTTAGATCAATCATTAACAATGTAGTAACACACATTAAACACCCTAATGATCATGATCATAATGCTTCTAACATTCATCTTTGTTGTAAGCATACTCTTTGATCAACCAAGGAAATCTTGGAGATCTAGCCATCCCCACTCACCACAAGTTGAAGATCTATCACAAGAAGTTTAGGGAACTTGTGATCTTCATCATGAAGGCTTCCTATCAATGGAAGTTCATTTAGAAGTAGTTATTCATATCCATTAGACATTTGTGTCATGGATCATTAGTGTAAACATCATTGCATCATAACAACACTTTCACCAAACTAGATTAGATGGTTTATGTGTTTGTGCCATAAAACACAAGGTTTATTATGTTGGGCCATAAAACATATTGGGAGTGGTTGTACCCTTGTAAAAGAACTCGACATCTAGCTTAGTGTCGGAAATATTGTATAGGCGACGTTAGGTTGGTTCTACCTCGAACTAGAACCCGGTATTTAGCTTTGTACCGGAAAAAGTGTAAGCGACGATTGTAAGGTTTTCTCCGCCGAGAAGGGAGCTTGTTGATTTAGTGAAGTAACTCTCGAGTTGGGTACTCGGGAGTGGAGTAGGCGGAAAGGAGATCCGTGACCGAACCACTATAAATCCTCGTGTTCGGTTTGCACTTTCCTTTCTTTATCTCTTTACTTTTATACTTGCACTATACTATTGTTTGTGATGTGGTTTGATGTTCATGATTGTGTGACAACTTGGTTTACCATGCTTTATATTAGTCACAAACAATAATTGGTACTTTCATATTATAACAAGCTTAATAAGCGATTTGATACTAAAGATCTAAAGTTTTTAAACGGTAACGTATTCACCCCCCCCCCCCTCCCCCTTTCCACAATTGGTACCAGAGCCACGTAGCTCGTATTTTCAAAACAAATGGTTTTTAAAATAGAGTACGATCCATGTATCAAATTACCATTGAAGCGAAAAATAATATGAAAAATGCTTTGCTTGTTATACTTAGAAATTTTGTTGTTAAATGTAACTTTGTATACAAGCTTGAAGGTTTTCTTGAAAAGTAAAATAAAAAAGTTTGTTGAAAGAACTAGTAAGTATTGTATTGTGTGCTCATAGAAAATTTACGAAGAAATATGATTTTAAAGGAGTGTTTGGGATAACTATAAATCTAGTTGAAAAATCACCTCCGTAAATGTTTAAGATAAGTTACATAAGTAGATATGTTGTTAAATATGTGTATTATATGTTTACTATGAAATCTAGTAAGTCGCACACGCTTTCTCTATGTCAAATACTAGTTTTGGTGAATCTGTCTCGAGGACCACGGCACCAAATCTTATAAAGGGCGGATCCCTTTATTTGGTTCCGTGGAATCCGTCTCAGACAAGATGCGCTTTTTTGGGCAACTTCAAAAATCATAACTAATTAACCGTAAGTCCGCATTTAGTCGAGCCACCTATCATTTTAAAGGGAATTGAGTCTACTTTCATTTAAAAATACTCTCATGGCCTGAGTCTAATTTTAAATAAGTGAAATAGACCAAATACTACAGTATGTCTAAAATATTGAGTTTCGCTTTAACATAAAAACTCAAATTTTGAATCAAGCAATTTAAGTTGGTATTCTTAGAACTTTGATACAACTTCCTTTGAAACTAAATAATTTGGTAATATGTTTAAAGGAAACTAATCAAGCTTGGTATACATCGTCATATTTAAACGCAAAATGACGAAAAGTGTCTTTCTTGTTATGCTATGCTAAATGACCACTTGTTTATGTTGTTTGCATATATGTTGCTTGCTTATTTTTCAAATTGTTGTTTACACTTGTTTGTTTGCATAATATAAGTGTCAATCTTGCCATGTTATTTATTCGCTTGTTTGACGATTTCTTGTTTATGCACAATAGGTTATTTGCTAGATTTTGTGCACTAAGTTGGAAAATTATTTTACCATCGCTTGTAGAATTAGATCACTTCGTTTGCATAGGTTACTAACATCTCGCATAACTTATGAAATGTCATAACTCACTTAGCAATGAGTACTAAGTAAATTAGTCAAGTACTTTGAAAAATGAAGGTGTTAAGAGAGTGTTTGGTACAAGGACAAAAACAATGTTGTATGATGTAATTTATTTGTTTTTACTTTGTAGGATGATAATATGACTTAAAACAATGTTGTATGCTAACCGGTTTATGCAGTGGATAGCACAAGTGTGTTATCAATTTTACCCATTTTCACTTTTATGTGAAAATCGTTAGCCCTTGGTCAAAGTCTATGCTCCACTATATTTGTATATGTGTTATCGACTTTTCCTAACTAGAAGTAATTAATGTCACATGTTTTAAGCAAAATTTCGTGTTTCGAAAACTCCCGACACCTAAAAATGGGTCTGTGAACTTTTCGATGTCCACGGATCGACGGCACCAAAATGTTGGTACCGTCTGTTATGTATTTTGGTACCGCCATACCAGACAAAGCGGACCAAAGCGGCACCAATTTAAGGGTTCCTACTGTAAAGAAATGGTGCCGTGAATCCTACGGTAAGTTATTGAATTTTACTAAATCCCGCAATCTAATTTACCAAACTTCGTTTCTAGGATAGTTGTTAATGCATATCTTTCATACCTCACTCAACACATCCTCAATGGATTAACTTAGGATGTTTGACATGATTTTAGACACTTCCATCTCATTAGAAACTACCATCTTTGTATGGATTAACATCAAATCCATGAATCCTTAGTTCCATAAATCAACACATTCAAGATGATCATTTTCACACCTTCATCATTACTTTTCCTCAAGCTTAGCATTTCTTAAAGCAAAATCAAAATGACTAAATCCTTAACCTCAAATAAGCCACTTAAGAAAACCACTAGGATTAGCATTCGATCTTGTTGCTTCATTAACTTGAGCTCTTCATCCTCAGACTCATTACCTCTCAACATCTCATCACCCATTCAAGATGTGAACTTTCTAAACTTGAGTACTCCAACTCCACCACCAAAATCACCCACCATCATCCAAAACAACTTCACTACCAAAGTCTCCAAAGCTTGTACCTATCAAACTTTGTGCAACACCACCAACATCTCCTCACCCGTTTATGGATGACTTAGATGACTTACCGAGACTAATAAACTGGACTCATTATTTGCAAAGATATCATACACAAGTCTAACATATGACTATAGATATTGTTTTGTATCTACATGTATTGCCTCACCGGTTAACATGAAAATAATGTGTCATCCTTCAAGACGATAAGTATTTACATCGAGTCATAACTCACACATATGTTAAATACATATTATCAAGTCTTGTTATCCTTGAGTTCAATCTAAGCTTTATAATCTCAACAAATTAGGATTGACAACTTAAGTATTTCATCCGAAATATTCAAGTATATGCGACTTACGATTGTAGTCATTAAAAGTCATATCCGAAAAATCAACACCCAAGTATTTTAACAACACATGTTGAAACACTTATCCAAAACAAACAACCCACGGTGCCACTTATCCTCTTTGACACCTACTATCCTCTTCCATCTTTTGGCACCATTAACCGTATTGCTCATGAACTTCCAAGAGTATACTTTAAATCAAACGTGCCCTTTCAAGGTGAACCTATACCTCAGCCCCTAAGCTTCATAAACATAACCAAAACTTCAAGCACTTCACCCACTAGTTGTAGCAACCAATGAACCATAAGAATTAGTATCCGTATTTTTGTGTTCAACATCTATGGACAAATAATCAACCTAAGTACTCCCATAGCACAACAAACCCCTACATCACCACATCCTTATTTAGACACTAGAAGACCTACCACCTAGATCAACCAATCCACCATCCTTACCATCATTTGAATTCGTTGAGTGTATTGCTCAAAAGCCCTTGTGTCCAACACTTGTATTGAATCAAATGCACGTTTGAACAAACTCAAACATCCTTTCCAACATATAAGGACTTAGATAATTCATTATGGCTAGAACCTCAACTATCAAATAAGCATGGTGCTCTTGGTAATTGTTGTCAATTTCCACTAGGTATAAGTAGTACTACCTTCACAAATTATCAAAGTATTAGTAATACTTTGTCGTTAAACTTCGCATAAATTTCGTTAAACCTCAAATCAACATTTTAACAACATATGTTAAAATGCAATCTCAAAGCCAACATCATACACCCCAAGCAACAATGACTTTTGAGGAGTATACATAAGAAACTCGAGTGAATTCCTCTTGTCATCATCTAGTGAATATAATCTTGAGACCAAGTTTATTTAGATGGGACTATCCGATTCAAACACTTTGGCTTCATATCTTCATTTAGGAAAACATGATGTTTTGAAGAACATTATGACTAAGATTCATGCGTTAAGATTTCATCTTGTTAAAAGGATATTGTATATCCTATGCATCATTCTTGCGACATAAATAGTTGTGTTACAAGAGATTTCATTACACCTCATTGGCTAAATGATCTTGAAACAAACATCCAAAAGTTCTATGAACTAGCATATCCAATTCATCTTGTCATACTTATTTTCATAAGCATGATAACTTTATCCCATGCGATAATCTCATTTGTTGAAAGATACTATTTGTATTCATTTCCTTTCAAGCGTACATCATAACCTAACCTTGCTCAAACCTTGTGCACATCCAAGGTTGAAACTACACATCTCTAGAACATACACATGATCTATTGAAGTTAGTAACCTTATTTAGATTCTTGTCAAATAAAGTTCCAAAGAGCTTTCTTGAGAACATTCTTAATTTAACATATTCCATTCCCTAGTCTTAGATAATCAAATCACTTTTAAAGTATCCACTTCAACATAAAAGATGTCATCCATTAGATCATACAATTAGCTTTGTAATTTGAACAAACCTTAGATTCTAAACACAAGATTAAAACATATCGTTTATCAACACACCATTGTTAAAATTCATGTGTATAACATGACATCTTCATCACCTTAGTTATATTGCATATTAGTTGTGTCACATTAAGCCAAGTATTGGTAAACTATCATCTTTATACACTTTAATAGGCAAAAGTAGGAGTTCCCATCTTTCTAACATGAGAATGATTACTTGGAGAATCTATTGCACTAGAAACTCAATTTGACCTAACGGTTGAATTGCTTCCTGAGAGAAGTTGGGTATGTGGAATCACCCGTAAAATGGTCGTGTTTAGCCTTAATTGAGCACCGCTAGTAATAGTCTCATATTCATTCTCCAACTTGAAAAATCTGCTTTCCTATACTTGCCTAAAGTAAGTGTTAAAACATTGATAGTTTGCCTCGCCTTAGGAATACTAATCAAACAAGTAGTATATATGACTTTTCTTTTAAAACCACTTGCATTGCACTTACATGTGTTGATTACATGTTCTTGTTTAATACGATAAGTTGATTTGACATTATCTTAGTGTTTGATAACTAGTCAAATGTGTAAACCTTAGTACGGTTTTATCTTCATAATGCTTGTATTCTTGTTTCATGCTACTAAACGTTTAAACCTAAACTTTATTTGCATGATACTTACTTTTGAATTATTTTTAGCATGATTCACATGTTAATTATGAACTCATAATATGCCATTTTGATACGTGATAATTTTGATATGATATATTTGTGTTTGAAAGCTATTAGTTGGCATTCATTACATCTATGTGTAGTACGATCCAAATGATACATGCTCCAAATTGTTATGTCTTAAACATGGCTTGCATGAATCTTTCATTTTGTTTCTTTTGCTTCTTGTCACACTATTTGTTTGCTACGTGTGCACATATAATCTGTCAAAGTGCTTTTGGTATGACAAACTTTTAGAAGCTTTTTATCTTACAAATTAATCACATAGATTATTGTATATCCAAGTATGCTTAAGTGGCTAAGTCTAACGACAAAACAATCTCATAATGAAATGTCTTGAATAAAATCGTATTCTTGCATAATATGATTGTTTTGATGCTATCTTGTGCGGTGATTTCTTGTCTACTAAGTGCAATGTGTTGTTTTTGCTTATATAATATGTTATCACTTGATTTCTATCATGTTAACATCTTTTGTCACTAACAAATTTGTTTTGTAGGTTGATAACAAATTATTTGTTATCTCACTTGGTTCTAACTTTTATATGCTCATTTTGTATAATCCCGCTTATTGCTACGTAGATTAGTACTATGCTTTATGGGACCCCTACACTTGCATATAGTTTAAAAGCATATAAAATTAAGTTCTAGAGGGTTGGCTTTGCATTTTGTCTTTCAACCGACCTCTTTCCAAATCTCATTTTGCTTCCGCTTCCAAAAATCACCTCCATCATTATTTAGTTATAACAATACTCTAATCCTCTTCACTTCCTATTAGGAAACCACATGCCTCATCATACGATCATCTCAGATTAATCGAGAAGAGGTACGTGACTTTAAGGATGAAGTTCATTGTATGCTAACCATCATCCGTAAAAACATCACTAAGCTCATCTCTTTCGTTAACCCGAATAACCTCCTAAACACTTTGTTGTCATTCCTTATTTGATACATTACACATTATGTTGGATGTCCACCAATTAAGGGGAGAGAAATTCATTCACATAATTGTCTTTTGTCAAAATTTATGTCTCTTAGACTCTACAATACCAACACATAGGTAAACACCACTTAGCTAAAACCGGTTCATGAAACCACAACTAGTTCAACCTTTTTCGCACCAATACCTCATCAAGTGAAAACGCATCATGTGTTTTACAAACGTCTTCATCTCCACATATAGGATTTTCCTTAAACTAGCACCTTACAACTTCACTATCTAGAACACCATCATAGGATCTTATCCTTTTCTCGCTTATCATGCATGTCCTTGTCGGTGCAAACGATATATTAATCAAAACACCATCTCCAACACGTTGGTCCATCCAACTCTCACTCATATGATGTCATTCTCATCCTCATATAGGTACTCATTATTAGTATTTTCCATATTGTCTTCACTTCTTTTCAAAGTGATAATCATCCATGTCGGTCAAAACCATGCTAATACTACCTTTCCCATTGTCACCTAGAATAGGTCATTTTATAATTCGTGTCAATCAATGAACGAATTTATCTTCATCACTTTTATATCTTTTGGTATCTTCATTATAATATTCTTAGATAGAACGCATTATTGATTACTCTTGGGTTGAAGCATATGAGAACTTGCTCAAAACAATAGATTGTTAGCATCAATAAATCATTCAAATCATAACCCTTATGCATCATTGAAATGCAATGTCCATTCACATTTTTTTCCTCTTAGCTTTGGTCACTTGACATGACGAAAGGATTGCATGAGTCCATATTTTTATATTTGCTATACATACGAGTTTCTAACTCCTTAATAGCTTCCTACCTAATCACCACCACCTTCCATCACCACTTTCACTAATCATCACCACCATGGATTAGCGAAAACTTGCTTTTGTAAATGTCAAGTCATCTACCATCACCACATGAATCCTACTAGTAAACCGACACCAACACTAGCACCACTAGTGGCACACCCGGTGGCAGACTTCATATCTTCTTTCTAGGAATTATTTTGTAGGTTTTTATCATATTATATTCTCACTTTTCTTATGATTGTAATTAGAGACTACACTTCATGAGATCTTTGATTATATCATTTATCACATATATACATCTTATTTTTCTTTGTGAAAAGATGAAATATATTGCACTAATGTTTTTCATTGTAGGTTCATCATCATATACACTCGATTGTATATAATTTACTCATCTAAGGATGAAGTTTGCATCAATTATTTTTCTTATTTTAGGTGCTTCTTGACACCTTAGAACAAGGAGGAATATCCTTTAAGCACTCATATTGCATCGCCTATACACTTGGTTGTATATGACATATTTGTCTAAAGACAAAGCTTCTATTATACTAATATTTATTTTGAAGGTTCATCTTGACGCCCTAGAGCAAGGGAGCTCCGTCAAGAATTTATCAATGCATCTTATATACACTTTGTTGTATATCACTTACTCGTCTAATGACGAATATAGTTTTGCACTAATATTTGTTTTGTAGGTTTTAATCATACCCCGACGCCTCAAACAAGGGGAGCAACCGTCAAGGGGAGCATGCACGATTTAGCATCATTCTCACTTTTCAACAAGCATTTGTGCTTCGATAAAAGTGGAGAAAATAGGCTAACATTGCTATGCATTTTTCTTTTCATATATTTCTCATAATTTTGTTGCATAAAACTAACCTTGATGTAGGTTAAGCCTCTTTATTTGATCCATGGATCCGCTACCAAACAAGGGACGGATTGTAGTGGACGATTTAACTTCACTAGGGATGATGCAAGCTCGCCTTTTGGGGAGAAATTAAGTTAAACTCAAGGACACGCCTTTTGTTTCGACAAAAGGGGAGAAGAGTGTAAACGGAGAAGGTAATGTAAAGGTAGTAAGGATACAAGTAACTTTTACATTTTACTTTCTATTACGTTTACATATATTTGTCATCATCAAAAGGGGAGATTGTTAGTGCAAATATTACGATATTTAATCTATACAGCCTCGTTTGTTTTGATTGATGACAAACATGTAACTTGTAATACATAACGTAAAATGTACAAGTTACTTGTAATCACACGTTGTCTCAACATACATTCAACACCTCTCGATGTCTCAAGTCCTCGTATGTTACAACACAGTTCGTACATGTTTGTTATGTGGCATTATGATCAAACCCATTAACAAATCATTTAGAATGTTTAAAATACGTTTAGAGTCACTAAGTATTTTAATAGGTTAACCATTCTATTTCGAACCTCATTTTACATTTTGCATTCACAAGTATTTCATACAAATACTAAAGTTTACTTACACTTGACAAAATATATTTTATTTTGACAAGCACTCTTTACAAAAGGTAACTAGACATTTTATTAACTAGTTACATAATACATTTTACAAGTTTACCTTGATAAACTTTTTAATCTAAAATGGAAATACATGTTACATCATGTCATGCATCATCTTTGAAATCCTTGGAAGATCACTTGAATATTTTGGTTAGATTGATACTCAATAAATCAAATGTGATCTTAGTAAGATTTGGTAATATCTTGCAAAGATTTGAAGAAAGATTTTTTAGATTTTATGTCAGGTACCCACGGTACCAAATTGTATAAAGGACGGAACCCTTTTAAGGGGTCCGTGGTCCGTGGACGCTCCTGTCCACTTTTGGCTATAAATAGAAGCCCATTGTTTTCCCATTTCTTCACCACTTCAAAGCACATCTTCTCCACCTTCTTGCATACATTTAGATCAATCATTAACAATGTAGTAACACACATTAAACACCCTAATGATCATGATCATAATGCTTCTAACATTCATCTTTGTTGTAAGCATACTCTTTGATCAACCAAGGAAATCTTGGAGATCTAGCCATCCCCACTCACCACAAGTTGAAGATCTATCACAAGAAGTTTAGGGAACTTGTGATCTTCATCATGAAGGCTTCCTATCAATGGAAGTTCATTTAGAAGTAGTTATTCATATCCATTAGACATTTGTGTCATGGATCATTAGTGTAAACATCATTGCATCATAACAACACTTTCACCAAACTAGATTAGATGGTTTATGTGTTTGTGCCATAAAACACAAGGTTTATTATGTTGGGCCATAAAACATATTGGGAGTGGTTGTACCCTTGTAAAAGAACTCGACATCTAGCTTAGTGTCGGAAATATTGTATAGGCGACGTTAGGTTGGTTCTACCTCGAACTAGAACCCGGTATTTAGCTTTGTACCGAAAAAGTGTAGCGACGATTGTAAGGTTTTCTCCACGAGAAGGGAGCTTGTTGATTTAGTGAAGTAACTCTCGAGTTGGGTACTGGGGAGTGGAGTAGGGCGGAAAGGAGATCCGTGACCAACCACTATAAATCCTCGTGTTCGGTTTGCACTTTCCTTTCTTTATCTCTTTACTTTTATACTTGCACTATACTATTGTTTGTGATGTGGTTTGATGTTCATGATTGTGTGACAACTTGGTTTACCATGCTTTATATTAGTCACAAACAATAATTGGTACTTTCATATTATAACAAGCTTAATAAGCGATTTGATACTAAAGATCTAAAGTTTTTAAACGGTAACGTATTCACCCCCCACGCTTCCACATTGGATTTAAGAAGATTTGAAAAGTTATACAAAGTGCAGGCCAAATTTAATTTACAAAATTTGTTTGTGAGCCTACCCATGCTAAACCATGAGTTGTTTCGGTTTGGACCCGTTTTGACCCATACTTAATTCAACTCTAATCACCCATCTTGCCTATTGTGATAATACAAATTCAAATGGTTCATTAGAGATATTGCATCACATGGTTTGGTTAATCACTTATCGCCATATCACGTTCACCATGCAGTCTCTATAGGAAGCTTCATTTGATTTACATTGTACCTTGAGCATGTAATTGGGATCACTCCATCTACGTCGCCACTGCATGTATGGATACAGTTAATTTGCATAATGTATGATTCAATCCTTCAAATATGAAAAATAGGACTATGTGTCAACTCTTATTCACTTTTATATCGAGACATTAATACTGTTCTCATTTAACAATTGGCAAACTGGTATCTAGGTTGTCGGTCCATATAAGATCAGTGTGCATAACAGAAGAAACATGTAGTCAGCCCTCAACAATGGTTGCAAATAAGAGTGGTGTATTCTAGTGCATTAATTCTAAGTAAATTTAAAAAAAAGTAAAAATTTTGTTCACAAGATCCAACTATCTATGAGTAAAAGGTTACATGGGAGCACATACTGTGAGATTACAAATGAAAAGGTAGCCCCACTAATTCCTGGCCGAAAATACAAAGATAAACCATTGCCACCCTTTTTGTTATGGCATTGAAACCATTTCGATTTTCTTCGTCATAATTATCTCATGTGTCAATTAGTAGCACTTTCTAAAAAAAATATATTTGTAGTCTGTTGGATTTTTAGATAATGAAGGATTATTTTAGTCATTGTTTAATAACTAAAATGTTTTCTTCTTTATTAAGTTGTATGTGATGTAACCTTTCTATAATGTAAATATAACTTGATGGATAAAGATAAAGGCTTTACCAATCGGGTAAATTTCCAACAATTTGTACCACATTAGATTGTGTAAAACCACCAATAATAAGTTCATACTTCAATACTCGCATTAAATAGTAATACCGGTATTCCAAAAGAAATAACGTGATAACGGAAAAGTAACTAACCAATATTGACCTCATCACCTCCTAAATGGAAGAGTTTGAAAGAAATATCTCTCGCATGTCCGAATAATGAGTGATTGGCATCAAGAAGGTACTGATTTAAAATTACATAAGATTCTTAATTATATAAGCAAAGCAATGAACTTTCCATGTATGCTTCATATATTTAACGAAAAAACTCAATACATGCAAGTAATACAAGAATATAATTGCAAACGTCCTTGCAGATTCATCAAGTTAACATTAAGAAAAACAATTTCTTAACCATAAGAATAGTAATGCCATACTATTGCTAACTAATTTGCCGTTGGTCATTGATAAGTTTATATTTTGTTTCCTTTGCAAATAATGACTAACTATGCAGAAAAAAGTTAGATAGGATCGAACCCAAAATGTTATTGTTTTCTTGAGAGGAACCATGTTTGGATACTGCAAGTTGATGTAATCTTAAACTTTGTATATTATCTTTCTGATAGCATCAGGCCTAAGGTATTATCTTTCACAACCTCATCTATAAAATTTTCGATTTTCTTTATGTGGTTATATGGGCAGCATATATTACATAATTAAAACAAAATATATATGTTAAGAGTTATAGAAAATCAACAGAGTTTCAAAACATGCTTACCAAGGCTTTAGGCATGGAAGGAGACATCGGAATCAATCGCCTAGATTGCTTAACAAAGTTGTTCGAGCCTTTGAGTTTCAAATGCACAACCACAATAAACATGACCAAACATAAGCACTCGCAACATACTAATGTATGATTTATATTTAAAATATGCCTAAGCTACCTGAGGAGCAGTCATCCATGGCTCAGAAACAAACTAAAAGAAGTTAATAGCTGTAATTATGCCATAGGCTATTAAGATTCCCTAATAAGCTTACCCAAACACGGAAATACCCGCTTATGATTGCATATTGCATAATTATGATGTTTGATTGGTGGTATATCATAGTTTGTGTTTATATGTGTTTTCAGACTGACAAGTCGAGTTGGACCGTCGTTGATGTAGTGAACTAAAAGGTTCTTCATGCAGTAAATAATTACCTCTAAAAAATTGATATGTACTAATGGTTTGGGATTAGTTAGGCTGAGTGTGGAGCATGTGATACCATATCAGTTAAAATTAAATACCTTTTTGTTTTGAAAGACTGGTATATGATCCAAACAGTCATTTAAAAAGAGATTTAAAAATGTATAAAAACGGTTTTGGGTCAACCCGGCATAACATGAGCTGAAGTCAGTGACTAACTAGTACATAATTTATATGAAATTGCTTTGTTGTTTTTATAAGAAGATTTGTTTACGCCTGGTACCCATCTATAAAAACCTTGCTACGGTTAGAGAATTTTTTAGACACTGAATGGTATTCTTGCTATATTTTCAGTTCCACCCGCTTCAACCCAATCAACTTCCGTGGTCTGGAAAAACTTGGTAGCTCGGAGAACGGAACAAATGCTTATTCTTTTAAGCTTTAGGAGGTCTATGATGCGACTCGTTCAAAGCAAAACATTTCAACGACTTACGATAGCTAACTCGACTTTCATTTGGATAAGAAGGCGGACAATGTTCTTTGTACCACTCGGACACAATAGGGACATCTTGAGCACGTCGCATCAAACCGATCTCATGTTAAAAGGACGAGGTGAAAATAACAATGAAATTACATCGCAGAGTGTCTGCATACCTTTGGCTTAGGGGTTCGAATTTCATCTTCATCTTGATCATCATGATGATAATATCAAAAGAACTTTGTTCAATCTCAACCATATATTCCATCTTTTCATTTACGTCCAAAACACAATTTTATACAACTATTCCAACCACTTAAAAAGAAACCATATTTGAGTAACTTAAAGATTTAATACAAACCTCCTCACCTTTGCATTAATCATGCTCAAAAACAAAGGTAGATATTAGGCTACTACCACAAGATAAGAAGTGAAATTGTTCATCTCCTTTGCGAACTAGCCGGTTATTCATGTTCGTTGACGATTGTTGGTGCGGTACTTGTTGATTCAAACTTTTCATTTGTTATTAAGAGCGACATGTTGTTCATGACTGTATCAAGGATGAAGTTTGGTCGTTCCTTTGTGCTGTCGTTTTCAAAATACAGCTGTAACAAACATCTTGTGGCACATTGCGACGAACTTTCACGAACGTTAGCAGGGCATTTCACTGCACTATACCCCCATCAAACTAAAAATCGGCTTTGGTAGAAAAAACAGCAACTCAATTCAAAAGTGCAAATCCAACCACCGCGTAAGTCTCACCTTAAGTATTCAAAGGCTGATATTCGGTCTAAAGCTGATGAGGTTCCATATGACTTGGGTCACACCTTCAAGTAAACTGCAACTCTGCAATGCAAACATATCTGTGCATAATCAACAATGTCAAGATTACTTAAGTATGACTTGTGTTGACAATAGATGAACCGTACATGTGGTTGTCGTTGGAGATGACACAAATGAAGTTTGACGCGAAGGACGTTAGATACATCATCGATTGTTCGAATGGAGGTTCTTGCCGCCAAGATTTTGCGTGACATTGTGTAATCATATTAGACACGAAAAACACATAATTTTAGAAAAACAAATAAAAGCGTTTACGGGTTTTACCACCGACCCAACCCGCTTTAATATGTACGGAGTACAAAACTTATCTGTTGTAACTGCTACCCTACCAACCCATTTTGGCACCTCTACATTTGGATAGAAAAACGCAAACTAAGATGCATAGAGAATCCGAAAAAGTGAAGAAGTTGGTGTTTGATTTGATACCTCCGATCAAGAAAAGTTTTAAATATGTAGGATGAAGACCCTCAACATTAAAGGAACATAGAAGCACGATGACCGGTTTGTGAAGGTCTTTGGTCCATAGATACTGAACACCGAAATTGTATGAAGCTTCTCATAGAGATAATTAGCCGCCTTCTACCGATGTATCCAATTCGAACATATGATTTATATACATGCATCAAGAAGATCAGCAGATTATGTATGCTCCAAAGAACACACAAAACTTTATCAATATAAATGTAGATTCGAGAGCCATCGAACATCGGATGCCACGTAAAGACATGTAAATAAATTTAAATCTTGATTACTTGAATGTATAAAGACAAGAAAAATGAAGAAATTAGTAGCAAATATAAAATAGGCAAGGCATAGTAGATGATATTCACCTCATAATCATGAATCTTTTGCATGCCAATTTCAGAGAGATAATCGATTGCTGCTCCCAAACCAATGGATTCCCCAATTGCTAGCAGCTGATAAAACAAAGCCCAGCCTTCAACAGAATCTTATTTAAAGGTATAATTAATATGCAGCTGCAAGTTTGTTTGATCTCGTTATAGCCATTTGACAGATGTATAATAGTCATACTACAGGAGCAATCTTGTAAATTTTAGTCGCATCTATCAGAGTTTCCATATAGTACTAACCTGCCAGGCCTGTATTCAAGTATTAGATTATAGAGCTGAACAAAGAAGCCTTGCAAATCAACATTTAAGGCATCCAGGTTACTCTTCATCACTTTATAAGCAACTATGCAACATCGGAACGGTTCATAAACAGTTAGATGACATGAATTTTTTTCTGATGGGCGATTTATTTGGAACACTACTTCCTCCAGCAAGCTTTGTAAGATACTTCATTAAATTAGCCATTGAGCTGATCATAATTAAGTCACACAAACAGATTTTAAAGAATCTAAAAGTTAAAAAAATCTCCAATATATAAGATGTATGATAAGCCAATATCTAAAGAAAAAAGGTTGTAGAGTCCAATTAAGAAAACATATAGATTATAAGTAAACCTGGATAGGGCCTCAAGGACAGAAGATTCAGGTGGAACGTGGCAAATGTTGAAGTTGCCATCAATATTTGCAAAATTAATGAAGGTGTCGAAAAATTGCCTCTTATCCATGTATGGGTCACCAAAACAGATGACATCACAAGCTACATTAATTTCCTTGAGCGCTGTTCCTATAAGCTCTGCCTCATCCAATGTCTCATGTAGAGTACTGAAAGCCACACGGAGATATAAAATTATGATAGAAAAGTTGCATTAGTAAATTAATATAAGCATACATACCTTCCAACAAAAAAATGCTAGGCTTGCCATATCATATAATTTTTGACAAATTAGTAACATTGATGGTGAGACAACCTTGGAATAAGAATTTAGGTCGACGATGTCATTATTTATGAATCCATTTATATAATCAAATCATTACAATCCTTACCATTGTGAACGAAGGTTTATTGCTGCATGATTTAACCTTAAAGGAACCTGACTGCTCCCACCATTCGAACCAACTCCATGTAAACAATGCTTTTAACATAAGCATTAAATATGTACGTCCGTGATGAATTGTATAATTCTCCTTTATTGTCACCTTTTCTCCCGTTTTGCCAACACAAAATATATTGGATCTTTTAAAGATTCTTCAGGTGACAACTTGAACAACAGCAGAGCGATATATCCACAGATTGTAGCGCTGGCAACAAAAAAAATTTATTTGACTATAATGCTAATCCAAAGAAGTAAAACGATTACATGTGTTACAATATTAATAAAGAAAAAAAAGATTACCTTCCAAACCAGAACAAAATAAAACAAAAAACAACTCTTACGATCCATCTTGATTCATTGTAGAAGAACCAAGCCTAAAAATTCGTTGTTACCATTGTCACATCGAACCGATGGGATGCAAACCGGTAACATCGAACCGATGGGATGCAAACCTGTGAGATGAGAAAATTACTTACAGGGAATAGTTGTAAAATGACCCATGTAAAGAATAATGGCCTAAGGAGAGAAGAAAAATCCATCCTGGTATGAGTTTCATGTTTAGGCATCTCTTTTACAAAATCAAACAGCATTTGTGTAGAATGCCCAACAACAAATTGTAGGAAAGTATTTGACACTTGTATACGTGTGGCTTGCGGATGTTAGAATTTGTATACTTTATACATTCCACAAAGAACTAATTTCCTTCTTATTTAAGATAGACACTAAAAGATGAAAATTCGAGTAAAAGTAACATTTTTATGATGTTGCGCTTTTAAATGTGTACCAAGTTTATTAAGCGAGGAACACGGACGATTCTATATGGACCATTTCATGTATCATCCTTGTGGGCAGAGTGCCATACCGTCACATGATAGTCATTGATATCCGAGTTCAAGAAATCATAGCCTGTGGCTTGAGGTATTTATATTAAACTCATACTCTTACTGCATATATTAAAGACACTAATCATTAGTTTCATCAAGAGGATATATGAAGTTAGATGTAAAAGAATCAATGTGAGTATGCATGTCGATTGGTCGATCATATAATAACTAAATAAACTTAACGGGATGTAATTCATACAACTATATATGTAAACTTTGGATAGTCACTGAACGTATGAGATCGACCAGAGTTAATCGCAAGAAGATTTCATTATATAATAACATAACCTACATCGTATAACCTTGAGGTACTTGCTAGTGGCTACTAATCATTCATCAGTTCATTCTAATCATGACTTCGTGAGTTTATAGTTTAGCCTTAGAGGCCTGAGGTCAATTCCTTGCTATGCGATTTTGTTTATTTGTGTTTATTATTTATTAAATACATAGATTTGTACATCTTAGCAATTTTTGCTGTTGTTAAATGTGGTATTAATGTGTTATATTTCTATGTATGAAATATGACTTATAACTTAGTAATGTTTGGTGTTTTTGTGGGAAAAAAAACAGCTACTCTATGTCCGCCTTTACCTTGTCACGTCGCCCTTAGTTTTTTTACCCTTAGCGCAAAGGTGCGCATCACGTCCTCTAAAACCCAGGTCCGATTTTGGTGGAGATTGATGGTTTTCGGAATGACCTACGTCTATGTATACAACCCTAACCAATTGTAAACCTGTACCAAATTCGTGATTAATAATATACCTGATCTAGTTCGGCCATGGAGGTAGCCTGATCACATTGATCAAGGGAGCAACGTTAAATCTTGTGTCGAAATACTCCAGCTCATGTCAACCCTAATTGTTTTTTCCCGTCATTGTTGACAATGGTTCACTTTTTTTTTTTTTTTTTTTTTTATGTGAAACAAAGATCCTAAAAGGCTATATTATGTAACTATATTTAAGGAAAAGATATATAAAAAGTTCAATATTTAAATCGCTAAGTAATATATATGTTTTTGGTTTTGCGGATATAAATCAAAAATTAGTTGGTCTAGTGGTAAAAATGTGTGTTAAATATTCATGCAAACCAAGGTTCGAATCTTCATGCACCCTTTTTTATGCCTAATAAATTTCGAATTTTAATGACAAAATTAAATAATAGCAAAATTTCGAATTTTAATGACAAAATTAAATAATAGCTAATTAAATTTAAAAAAAAAATGCTTAATAAATTACGAATTTTAATGACAAAATTTAATAATAGCTAAATTTCGAATTTTAATGACAAAATTAAATAATAGTTAATTAAATTTAAAAAGAATGCTTAGGTGGACAACTAATGATTATGTGGCATTAAATTGAATTACTGGGCAATGAGGTGGCGTTTACGTGGCATTGTCTACGTAACGCCTCCTCTATTATATATATATATATATATATATATATATATATATATATATATATATATATAGAATCTAGATCAAATAAGATCAAACTTAAAGTTGTTAAATGAGATCAATCTAAAATTTGACAAATGACACTCTCCTTATAACAAAAATAATTTTTTATTAGCTACAACTAAAAATGTTAAAGTTTTGATAGATTTCTTTTAAAATTTACGAACCTAGGTGATACACTTTGATTAGAAGTGTAATTTGTATCGAGTTTTTGTATGTGTATCGATTTTGGAATATTTATTAGTGTAATATGTATCGGTGTATCACTAATTTAAACTCATGTATCATTTGGTTATTAGTTTCTAAAATGTTAATTTGTATTAAAATATTATGTTTTTGGGTATTATTGCTAAAATTGTTATTTATAAACGTTTTAGTGGTTTTTAGACTTGATCTTATTTTTACAACTTTAAGTTTGATCTCACATTAACCCTCCCTATATATATATATATATATATATATATATATATATATATATATATATATATATATATATATATATATATATATATATATATATATATTTGTTGCTCACCAATAGGCGGGCATGACTTATAATTATTTGTTTGTTGTTTTTGTTAGCGTAAACATGCGTAAATACGTTTTTAAAATAATATTATTTGTTTGTTGTTTTTAAATAACTTGTATACATTTTTAAAATTTGTCAAACAATATTATAAGACATTGTTTTTTTTTTTTAATTTTAAAAAAAAAAATAAAAATAAATGATTATAAATAATTGTATGGTTTTAATTGATGGTTAATAAGACATCATATATAATTTTTAGAACATTATGAATCATATGCATGTTTGTAAAGTTGTAGATAATGAAAATGTATTAAAGTGATATAACAATTATCTTAAATTCTAAACAAAGCTTCTTTGTAGACAATTAACTTGTGGTTTGTATTTTTAAGTTTTAGTAGAACAAATATATACTAAAAAGTAATTAAAAGCTAAATTAAAGAATTTACAACTATAAGGAGGAAAATTAATATTGATAAGCGCAAAGCATAATTAAAAAAAATAAGTTTAATTAACTTGTTTGTTTTATACAAAACAGTGAATATGGTGTATGTACAAAACAATAATGGCTATTGAAATCCGACATAAGACTTCTTTATAAACGAAATTTGTTGTTGAGTTGCAATAGTTGGCGTCTTTATCTAAACATAGAACCTTCAATCCTCGCTTGTTCTTGACTCTTGACATAGCTACATATAGTTGACCGTGTGAGAATACGTGTTTTGGTAAAAACAAACCATCCGGTAAAAGTTGTTAAAGAGGCATGAGGAGAATTGACACCACGGGGTGACATGTTGCCAAGCCCAATCGCTTGTATCGTAATCACGAAAAACTTGTTATATGCGATAGGGAATCAAAACGTGATTGAAGTCGCTCAATATGTGTATCGAAAGGTTTTCACGCTTTATGCTTGGATCGAGTTAGCTCTAAGTTCGACATCTGTTTCAACTTCCGATTCCATGGTAGCAGAGCATCCATGTAGTTGTCGATCTCACTCGCCACGTCATCCGATTGGTAACCTTTTTCAACTCCATACGCTTTGTGCTCCTCATTAACCGATATGTGTTTCTCTTCAATACCATCGCTTGCAAATCAATACTCAATTTTCATGCCCGTTATTTATGTGCTCTATAGAGACCGTCTTATCCACCATTGGAGATTCATATCGACTTGGATGCGGAAACGGATTAACAAAATTTGCATGAAACATAAGCAACCACTATTAAAACTTAGAATTTCATTGGAGCAGACTGGGCTTAGGTCCGAGATTCATAACATCATCTTGACACTATGGCCTAATCGAAAAATGTACACCAAATTATCATTTAAATTGTTCCTACTAAACCTCTTCATTTTGCAAATTACCATTGACAACGACTTCAATTGCGAACGCCATGTAAGTGAAATGTTGTTGAGTTGTAGTTGCATTGTGTGAATTTTGTCCCAAGACACATTCTCCTTGTGAAAAAGTGAGAAATGTAAGTGAAATGTTGTTGAGTATTGCGTGAGCCAAAGAGGTATAAACAAAGCGCATGTATGTGACCCATTGTGAGGCGCACATTGATTGCCCCATCACCAAAATCCGGAAAATTTTAGTTGAATGTAATAAGAGCAAGCTAAACCCCATACACGCCTTGCGCAAGAACACCTTTTCGACCTCCAAATAGTTAACCGATCCATTCTGCTCTCGTAGACAGAGCACAAACCATGACAATCAACCAAGAATAGCAAAAATTAAAATTAAAAAAAAAAAAAAAGGGATGTTTGATAATGCAATTAAATTGGCCATTAGGATTTATATTATGAGAAAATTGCTGAAAATTATAAGATTTCATTAAATATCAAGTCCTTTACGGTGGGATACACAAATTGTAAAAAAAAAAAAAAAAAAAAATCGTACTCACCATATTCCTTTCAACTATTACAGATAATGTTAAGGTGATGTCCCCATCACCTTTGATCCGTGATGAACCAACAAATATAAACTTTATAAACATATTCAAGTATAAATAATCGAGAGGGTGGTGGACTTGTTCATGTGTTATACACCGCCTCACGTTTAGGTCATGTGATGAATTTGGTTGTCTCTATTTGTGATTCGACTTTATGGCCTTTGCGTAACCATTTGTCCTAGATGAAGTCCTGCAGCTTAAAATTGGAAATGCAAAGAACTTCTATCGCCACCGTCTGTTGCAAAAAAATGAGTATTGAGCTCTTCGACAAGCGATGCATTTACTTGATCTTCTTGATTGTCTTGTAAACTTGGATTCACGGTCCACCGCTTGTTTCGAGATTGACACTTAACTCACTCGAATGTGCATCTTATCCTCCTCGCCAAACTTATAGGTGTTAGGAGCTTCATTCGGGTAAAATTTCTTGTGTGATTCATCCGAGTCACCGGTTTTGCTGCTTTATCCAATTCGGAATCGTTTCTACCTTATTGGTTTTCCATCTTGGAGTTTTTCTCACGAGATGGAGACGGCTCTATAGAATATCCTAGGTCTAGATCTCTCGATCTCCAAACCATACTACCTTGGTTGCAAAAACTCATGCCTCCCATATTAATGCTAAATAAAGACTCATTTGAAGCCATGCCCCATCATGTATATTATTAATAACTTGAAGTAATTGTTCATAGAGTAGCATAGTCATTCTTGGGTTGAAATCTTTCTTCTGCCCTTGAACCAACAAATAAATAGGCATTAAGGAGCAAGCAGGGGATGTTATTATCGTATTTAACAAATAGAGGGACAATTACAAACTACAAATAATAGTTTTGTTTACATTTATTTTTTAAAGAATTGCATCAAAATTAAAGAAGCCGAAAATTTCAAAAGGTGGCGAAGAGGTTAAGTGTTTTAAATTAAAATTGTCGATACATTGTTTTATATATTACTTAATATTTCATTTATGTCATGTTTTTTTGTTAGTGTTCACACTTTCCGGCTGTATGTAATTATTTTTAGTTAACACTTCTATTCAGACGTTTCTAAGTTACAACTAAACTCACAGCTCACTGCTACAACTTCTTAAACTGTTAACCGTGTCCTATATGAGGCGTGACTATTTGACCATAACCTATTTTATGATTTCATCTCGTCACCTAACCGGTTCGACTCCCCAAGCTGTGTATTCCTCAGTAAGAACCGGAATCCATTATTGCCATTAATAAGAATTTGAATCCCTCTTTACGGGTATTTGTATCGCTTAAGCTCTAAATTTTGGGAAAATTTCAACTTAATCGCATATGTGATCTTCACAAAAGTCAAACCTAAAGCCAACCTCACTCATCCGAAAAGAATTGGTACTATTTAACCAATATAGAAGTAAAACAAAAATAATGGGAGTAAAACAATAAAAATGACGTTGAAGTTAAGTTGTAAAGAGCCTATCCTATTTTTCGTTTGGTTCGGTTTATTGCATACTCACATTAGTTCGGTGAATGCGATAGTATAATATAGCTAGGGTAAGTTCACACCTCTTACATAAGGCAAGCTGCGGGGGTGGTCGCCTCGATTCGCTTTTCACCTTGACTACCTTGTTGTTTGGCCATCTTCGATTACAATACATGAATTGTGCATCCATACAAAGTTAGGGATGATTGCTCAATGAATTTTTAGTGTTCTTGATCCGGTCTAGAACTAAACTAATGAAAACAAAAGGGATGCATTTAAGGGTCAAGGCTTATATGATGCATACATGTAGCTACGATGTAAGGAACACCCAATAAAACTTTTATAGAATAAGTTATCTACACACGTCTTTTCTTGATGTGTTATTAGTTTTCTAATTATTTTTCTTGAATTTCTATCAAAAAGCCTTCGAGAGTATGCATAAGAAGCATTAAACATTACAAAAGTTGGCGATTTTGGTTAAAATTGTCAAGTATAGACGGCGTCTATCAAACTGAAATTCAAGAGCATTTGCTGAGAAATGGATATCTAATGAAGGAACAATTATGTTTTCTTAAGTGTACTTACCTCTTTCAAGAGACAATGTGATTCTGGAAGCTCGTAATTGCAAAGTTGAAATGGAAAAACCGTCAGGATTCACACAATTGCGAAAGTAACATCATGCTTCTTCTTATATTTTCCTTGTGCTCTTTAAGTTAGTTACTGCTTTTGTTCAATTGCACTTAACGCTGGGTAGCCTAAATGTGGAATAAATTATAAGAAAACCATTAATAACACGTTATCATAAAATAAAATCACTTACACGTGATTTCACTCGGCAAGAGTAGCAATGGTTACTGTTATATGTACACATAAATAGAAGTTGTTGATAGCTTTTATAACATAAAGAAAGCTTTAGGGGATCATGGCGTTAGACCTATTATGACCTAACTTTCAGATTGTAAATTTAAAATAAAATCATCACCTTATCTTTGAAACTTGAGCTTATTCAAAGAAAAGCTCGAAAAACAAGAGCCATGACGAATTTTGAAGGTAACCACCACCACCACCATTGGGTAGAAATTGCTTTCGCATTTCACCCGACTTGGTAGTAAGCTTTCTTATTTTCATGTGTAGCTTTGATTCTTTGCATGAATACTATCGACACGGCATACCCTAACTTGTTAATGAGTTGTTGGGCTTACGGTAGTGATTCATTACCGAGTTGGTATCGCTTCATTCTTCGGACCTAGTGTTAGCGCCTCTGCTGGTGGCGCAAGTATGGACCACTTTCACTTAATTTTTTGCAATAAAACACCAAAAAGATAATACATATAGACCTGCACAAACTTGCATTGAAGAATGCGGAATCACTCAAGCGGCGATATATACATTTTATCATGTCCAATAGAAATCACTGAATACACCGTAAACTTACATACATACTCAAAGTAAACGGGCCAAGAATCGATAACAAAAGTGGAGATCCATGGTACGTTGAATCTGCAAACAATCAAGCTCAATAAATCATTTAAGCTATACACAACCATCATAAACCTCATGAAACAAAAAAATCACTTAAATCTTATCAAACTCATTAAATTTGTGCCAACATAATGAGATTTGTAAACGCTGATAGAAACTCACATTTTCAGCATATTGTATTGAGTATATGCACTTGAGCCGCAGGCACAGATGACATCATCCTCTTATACTCCCTGGTGGTAATATGCACATTTTTTATGAAGTCGATGCATAGTAAGTTAGTAACAGTTTGATCATGTCTAACCTTAAGCTCCTTTTCAGCTTCTTTTCATATTCGTTCACTTTGTCTTAGTATACCCACATGCTCTTTCAACTCTTTTTCCACATCCTTCCCTTCTATATATTTTTCCCTATGATTGGCCTGTATAAGTTAAAACATCAAAAATCGACAAATGGTACCAAGATGTAACTGATATTCACCTAAAATAAGTATAAATAACGGATGCGAAACTAAAGAATAAGCAACATTCAACTATAAATTTTGATCATGTGTGCCCATGTGCCTGTATATGGTCTAAACGGTCAATAGACTCTCTCCATCTCACCTTAATAACACGATTTGCATGGTAGTCATCAGCCTCCTGATCAACCATGTTATCGTCATATTCATCTCTCAATTCTGTTTCATCATGATATTCCACATCTGTATCAGCAAGAGACATCTAAGCTGGACCATCCTCTGCAATATCTTCATCCTAGTCATCACGGTCCTCATTATTGTCATCGTCATCATCTCCCATGTCGTCATCTTCATCAACTGTAATATTGCCACCTCTGTCATCAACATGGAAAGCCATTTAAAGTTGATCTGAGTTATGTAACCCACCACTATCTTCCATCTCACCATGCATGAAGCGCACAATCTTAGTCTCTTCCATGTCAACTCCAATTTCCAGTGCCACCGTGACCTCATGTTGACTATTTTGATTAGGTTATGTTGTCCCCGAACTCTCGGCCTTTTTCTTCTTGGCTGAAACGGATAGTGCACAGACAAAAAATTAAGAAAAAGATGCAAACTTTTACGGTGTAAGTTTTAAACATTCTAAAAGAATTGGCAAGTAGTGTTGACAAGTATCACAAGAACCCGATCTCTTTTGACCTATCACCAAACAACGAAAGGCACTTACTTTCACCACGATTTGGGTATCTTGCGATCATTTATAAAGCTCATTCTTGGTTCACCTTAATGTAATACAAAATGTCTTTTTCATCAAGAAATATCCAACGACTGAAACCCTCATGGTCAAAGTATTCAAGATTGTATTTTGAAGACTTTTTACCATCAATGCCATCCTTTTCAAAGGTGTCGGTTTCTATAACATCTGCCTTCTCTTCATTATTTACACTTATAGTTCCATTTGTTTCACTTGGTTCAAAAAATTGTTTGTTAAAACTAACTTCTTCTTCTTTTGTTATGATACTTGAAATGGTTTTCCGCAAATCACACATACTAAAAGAATTTACGAGCCTTGTTGAACTTGACGTTTCGAGTTTTTAACTTATCTTGGCTTGATTACGAGATGTCATAATAATCTTTAAGCTGCGGTATCCTTTAATAATCGTAAGCTTCCACTCTGTATGATTTAGTACTTAAAGGCTTGAGAGGTACTCTATCCCGAAATAAGTTCATACAATGAATCTTTTCACGTAACATTTTAACCATTTAGTACATATGAATCAATTATGGGTTAAATTTATCTCGTCAAGTTTGCTTAAAATGAAACGGGTCAAATGGGTGAATAGGACAAACGGGTCAAAAGTTGACAAGAGTGTTGTACTCAAAAGTTGCCATACGACATATGTTGACAATGTGGCAAATTTTGACGGCCCTATTGACTCATCACCCAAGTCGCTGATTACATTCTGAGATATAAGCTAATAAATAAAGAATTGACATTGACAATATTCAAAATGAAAGGGCATGCATACCGAGATATACTACTTTCAAATCGCTAATCATCTTCTTTATATTAAGTGGAGTTTTCTCCAATGAGCTTCGCTTAACGAGTTCACCGCTAATGAAGGAAAAGAGATTTTACTTTTCAAGAATAGTTGATTTTGACAAATTCACATCGCCCAAGACGCATTTTGCAATCTTTTAGGTACTTCACTTGTTGTGATTGAATCTCATTGTCCTTATGTATATTCACTTTAGTTTCTTTGCTCATTTTCTTTACATAGCTCGGGATCTTCTCTTGAGATTATTCTTATCTAACTTCTCATTCGGATTGCCTGACAATTTGCTTTAGCTAAGCCATTCGTGAATCCCGACTCTTGATGTACTCATGCGTTGCCTTTCTCGCTCAACCCCTTTGTTGTTTGTTCCTTTTATCCGTGTCATTCTAGAACACGAGAATTTACTATTAAGCAGTTGACTTCTTGAAACTTATATCCAATCTATGTTTTAAAGTCCAACGGGTTAAATGGGTTAAAATAAAATTATTAAGCAACATGATTTAATCCTTAGCGTGAATGATTGCCTCGAAGAAATTCCTCTTTGATGACATCGGTGAATCACGAAGCGCTGTTGAAGTATAATCAACTTCATTATTGGAACCACTTCTTTGGAAATCTTGAGAAGACGTAGCCTCAAAATATCTAGACAAAACCTTTCAGAAAAGTTCTAATGTAGAACCGCATAAACAATAAAAAGAATGTGTGCTCCTACTATAGAAAGCGCAAGATCAAACCTGAAACCTCATGTCTGCTCAACGATGATGCACAATATTTGGCAACAATCTCGGCTTGCTTTTTCTTCATCGCGGTTGCTTCTAGGACAGGTGGTGGAGTATATGGATCTGTGTGATGCTCTTCTTGAACCACTTCATTGCATTCTCGTCACAAAGCGGTGTGCCTCATCAACGAAGCGAGTTAACGTTATCGTTCGGTGCCGTCGAATTGACGTGATTTAAAGGAATAACTGCAAAAGAAATATCATGTGGTGGTTCAGGTATGTCTAAGTAGTTTCCCCAAGGTTAAGACAATAGGCATAGTTTCATTGTAGTTATGAGATTGTTGATCGTACCTATAGTCGTCAGAAGTATCTGAGTTGCCTGCCATGCAGTGTGCGCGAGGATAGTTTGGAAATATCTTGTGCTTGCAGGTGCGGCACCTCTGAAAATACCAGGGCCTTCGTCTGTCGATTTCCACAATGAGAAACTGAGTTAGTATACCCGTGCGGGGCTGCAACTGCACACACATAACAGCAAACTGAAATTAGCAATTTGAGTATATTATTTACTATCTATCTATCATGGTATCAGGGATTGAACTAAAGCTTTTATAGAATTCATTCACATATAACCTTTAGGCCATAGTCAAGACTCAAGGGAAGGATGTGAGTGGGTGCAGTACATAGATGGGTTTATCAAGGTTTTGATCACTACTTGATAAGTAACCAACAGAGCACAGTTTGAAGATTTGTGTGTATTAAAACTTAAAAGTGATTAACCCATCGTAATCTTGGAAAGTTATAGTTTGTTGTGTGCTTTGACCGTATACTTGTGAATCGTTTTAGTGACACCCTATAGTATTTTTTAATTGTTATAACCGAAATATGTCACTCAAGAACAATTTAAAAGAATATCCGGTTTCGATTACGGTGTACAGAGAAGAACTTCATAAAATTTTGGTATGATAAATGAGGCCGACCTATTAGGAATATTTTCTAGATGTCAATATTGGGCTTAACAAAGTGTATGTAAAAAAATATACAGAAGATATAGTCATAGCACAAATAATAACCCTCCAATGCAATGTGTAAATGTGTTGTGTTCACAAGAACTATCTTCTCCTGTTGACATCTAGACTTTTTATTATATCTTCTGCTCGAGTATTAAGTTTTATAGTACCAGCAAACACACACAAGAGTTTACCACCAGAGAAAGTATAGTGTTCAAATTTAGTTCATTTACCTGATACCTAGTGTTCAAATCGTTTTTAGTTCAAATCGTTTTTAGTTCAACAGGTTATATGGTGAAGAATTCAGTAAACTAAAACCAACAACACAGTACTAAAACTTTTACAAACTCAATACCTTGGATGACATGCGTTTCGAGCTCTTAAGCTTTTTATCTAACCAAACGTCCACATCAAAAAGTCATTCATTAGGGAAGATGAAAGAAGAAGAATTAGGGTTTTGTATGATAAATATATAAAATACCGTATATTGTGAAAATATATTTAAGGAAAATATATGTATAATAAGTTTTAAAAAGATAATTACTTAATATAATTTTGTAGATAAATTATAGCCATTTATATATTATAGTATGCAACATAATTATCAAAATAACTTGTTGCCTAAGTGGTAAACACACAAGTTATTTATACTAATCCTACAAACAACCCAAGTTCGAATCTCACCATGCACATTTTTACTAAAAACAATTTTATAAATAATACCTTTAAAATCCGAAAATTCATAAATTAAATCGAAAATTAATATTAATAATTAGATGGATAAAAACATTGCTTAGTTGGACAAAAATGCTTATGTGGCATTGAGGTGGCATTGAGGTGGCATTGACATGGCATTGAGGTGGCATTAATGCCAAATGCCTCTGTTATATATAATATAGATATATATATATATATATATATATATATATATATATATATATATATATATATATATATCTTACTCTTTACATTGTATGATACAACAAGTCTTCATAGTCATAGTACGCAGCTATGGCTATAAGAATCCTAATAGCTCTAATATGCGCTCACAGGAGAAAAAGTCTCCTCATAGTCCACCCCAAAAGTTTGAGTAAACCCTTGAGCTACAAGATGAGCTTTATAGGTGTGTACATTGCCATCCATGTCAGTCTTTATCTTATAGAGCCACTTACTTCCCACTACCTTAGCATTTGGAGGTAAGTCAACCTCTATCCAGACTTCGTTATCTCTCATGGATTACATTTCCCCACTCATTGCGACTTGCCATTTATCCTTTTCAGGAATAATTATAGCAGCCTTATAGATAGCAGGTTCACCAAGATCCCTAACATATTTTCCTCAACTTTTATGTTAAGACATAGACGTTTAGGTGCACGCGTAGTTCTTACATATCTACGAATGGGAACCACTTCAACTTTAGGTGGAACACTCAAACTTTCAGGTTCTACTTGAAGTTGGCTAGTGTTTTCAGAAGGTGGTGTATCTTCCTGATCATCTTCCAGATCAAAAACTCTCCCACTAAATTCATGAGACATGAGATCCCTTTCAAAGAAGTATCCATACCTAGCAACAATTACTTTGTTTTCAGGTAGAAAGTAAAAGTAGTAACCCATAGTTTCCTTTGGGTATCCTACAAAGATACACTTAACAGTCTTTGTTGTAGCTTATCAGATGAGTCACGTTTAACAAACGCCTCACAACCCCAGACCTTTAAGTAAGACAATTTGGGATCTTTTCCATACCATAGTTCATATGGAGTCTTATCAACCTTCTTAGTTGGAACCATATTCAAAATTCGAACAACAGTTTCTAAAGCATAATCCCAAAAGGATATGGGAAGAGTTGTAAGATTAAACATCGATCGCACCATGTCCAGCAATGTACGATTTCTTTTCTTAGATACACCATTTTGTTGTGGAGTATATGGAGAAGTGACCTGCTGGACAATCCCACACTTAGCAAGATAATCTTTAAACTCTTGGCTTAGGTATTTACCACCTCTATCGGATCGAAGAGCTTTAATCTTCTTTCCTAGTTGCAATTCTACTTCATTCTTGAAAACCTTAAATGTTTCAAAGACTTCATGTTTATGTTTAAGCAAGTAAATATAACCATAACGACTGAAATCATTTGTAAAGGTTAAGAAGTAGCTAGCACCCTTCTTTGACACATGTCTTAGTGGTCCACATACATTAGTATGTATCACACCAAGAAGATCAGAAGCCCGTTCTAAACGATTTGCAAAAGGTTTCTTGGTCATCTTCCCAGATATGCAAGACTCGCATTTATCAAATGATTCATCATTGATATCTTGCAAAAGCCCATCATGTTGCAGACTTTTGTATCGTTTCTTGCCTATGTAAGCAAGTCTACAATGCCAAAGATATGAAGAATCCAAATCACTTTTGATTCTTTTACTATTGATGCTAAAGGCGTAATTATTTTTATCAATCACATTATCATGCAAATCAATTTCAAACACACCATTTAATGGAATAACATTAAAGTAAAAAACATCATTTAAAGAAACCGAAATTCCATAATCAGTAAATGTATGAATAAAACCAATATCTTTCAACAAGGAAACATAAACAACACCCCTAATTATAAAATGTGCGTAATGACAATCGTTTAAAGACGATTAAGCCCAAGGCAAAACTAAATCAAACGTGCCTATAGCTTCAACGATCGCATGTGCTCCCACGCGGTAGTGTTGTCCATAAGCGGTTTCCTTGCACCTCTAAGTCCTGCGATTGTATTACAAATGTGAATACCACATCCAAATCATATACCGAAATTTATTTTATGAGGAAATGCAAATAATTATATCATTAAAAGAGTACCTGAAGTACTGGCAACAATACCAGCATTCTTATACCTCTTTGTTCGCAACTCATCGAGGTAGAGTGGACAGTTCCTCTTCTAGTGTCCTACCTCCGTGCAATGATGACAAGCCTGATGCCTTTTAGGATTCTCTTTCTTTTTAGGGGGGGTAGTTCTTGGGTTCTGGTTGATAAGCCATAACTTGTTTTCCCTTGTTGGAATCACTCCTAAACTGTATTTCAAGTATTTATATTTCATATGTAATAGGTAGCTTATCATGGCCTTTATGTTTGTTTAAGGTCTAGCTTATGTAGAAGGCCCATAAGCTTAGGCCCAAGCCCATATAAGAAAGGATGGGAACTAGGGTGTTGCCCTAGCTTCCTCCTATAAATATCTTGTAAACCCTCATTTGAGGGTTGGTTGTTCAAGTTTTCTTTCTTTCACATATTCCTACGCATAACCGGTCTTATTATTGTTTGTGTGTGTGTTAGATCTTGTTCAATCGCCTCGTCTCCTTTCTATATTACTTGTGTTTGTAAAACTAGTGACCTAACATGGTATCAATCGCCTACTAGTTGGGTGAATCGTGTTTGTTTTTGAAGTGGGTTTCGGTCCCACGCCTAAAACGCACCTTGATACTTTGGTTCGCTTAAAAACTTGTTTTACACTTTTAATCAAGATTCTTGTACTTTCAACGTTTTAAGGTGTTAAAATACTTGTTTTGGCAAAAGTTTCAACCTTTCTTGGCGTGGATATCGTTTTAAGCTTGTTTTGTTCTTGGGTGTGGTTCTACGCGTAACCCGTTTAGCCGTTTTGGTACATCAAGTTTCACACTTTTGTGTTCTTTTGGTACTATTGAAGCTATTCCATAACAAAAATCGGTTTAGAAACACATTTGGGCAAAATCAACATTACGAGTAATCCTACGCGTATTGAAACCCTAATATTACGCGTGAAGATTATCCTTGGCTTGATCTTCATTTTCGTGGTTTATTCCGTGTTTTCTTACTTGGATAAGTCCGAAAATCGTCGACTTTGGATATCTTTGCCTTTGTGATAGTGTAAAAGATCATTTGAGCAAAACCCTAAACTTACGCATAAGCATAAGCTTCGGCGTAGAAATCCCACGATAAGATTCACTTTACGCGTAAACTTAGGTCTCGCATAAGGTAATCCTACGCCTAACCTTCTCGCCTAGTCATCGGATGAGAACACAACTCAAAGACTATGGTTACGTGTTGATGAATCCCGATGTCTTGCGACAATCAAGTGCCATTGCAATCTCGTGCAACTCGATTCGACTAAATCAAAGCACATCGATCACGCAATCATTTCATCAAGGACCACGTGGAGCAGTGCACCGTTGAATTATACTTTGTGGTGCAGAATATCAATTGGCGGATCTTCTCACCAAAGCCTTGCCTCCCGCTAGGTTTAATGAGTTGGTCCACCGATTGGTATGAGGTGTTTGACTCAAGAGGAATTGGATGACCTCTTAAAACAGTCTTAAAACACCACAAACACCAAAACATCTTTTGTAAAAAATTTCAAAACAAAATACAAAAATATAAAATCTTATAAAACAACAAAATATTCTTCTAACCTAAAATATTTCAACATGGCAAGTACATTTCTTCCTTCAACACTATAATCCTTCAAAATTCAAAGATTTTTACGATCAAGTGTTGAGGGGAAAAACTTTCACTTAACTGCTTCAAAACATCTGTAGTACTTGCATGTTACCATATCTCGGTTGTTTCATTTTACAATGGTGGTGAATTTTACGGTTAAATGACACTCCTCGGACTAAATTTATAACCTTTCATTATTTCTTAAGTCAAGGGGAGTGTCAGTCAAGTTTCTTTCCTAAAAATCTTTGTTTGGTAACAAAATGGAAGTTAAACGGCTTTGTTTGAAAAAGGAAAAGGTGGAGGGACCAAAGCGTCAAAATGTTAAAGTTATTTTAATAAAACACCTCCCACTTCTAACCTTCACTTCACATTTAATTCTAAACCTAAACACATCCTCGCCTAAGATTCATTCAAGAATTTCGTGTTTTGATCATCGATTTGTAAGTTGTTTAACAATCTTAACGTATTTTCAAACATAGGTTTTGATTTGTACTTAAATCCAACGGTCAAATTATGTTCTATGGTTGATTTTGTGGTCTACGCTATGCGTATGAACCCAAGATCAAGATAGTGTGTTTATGATTAAAAGATAGTGCGAAATGTTTCTACAACATCATTAATGCCTTTTCTATCATAAAATCCACCCGAAACTTCGAAATAAGTGAATTTGAAAACTAGGGTTTATAAGTCGAATTGGGTTTTCAAAATGAGAAGTGTTCTGTTCAAAAATATTATTGTTTAATGTTTATATGATGATGAATTGATGATTTCCATGCTCTATAACCACCCGAAACACTAATTGTGTCGAATTAGAAATTAGGGTTTAAGGTTCTTGAGTTTGGGTATTTTGATTCACTTTGCAAACTAAGTGTTAAAACTTGGTTACTATACTCTCACAACATCTAAGACATACCGAAAAACTTTGGTGCATAATCTATGGCTAAAATTCATACAGCGTAGATTTAGGGTTTTAAACTACGCGTAAGGTTTTCTACGCTTAACTGTTTATATGAGCAATTGTGTTTTGATCATCATAAAATGAATGTTATGTGTCAAAATTGATGATATGATGCTTTGTTTCGTGCTTGCTACACTTAAAATTGAAATCAAGGTTGTTGTAACTCTACGATAAGGATCACCTACGCGTAGCATGTTATCGTAAGATTAGTCTTACGCCGTAGCTTCTACGCATAAGGTTCTACATATGGGACTACGCGTATCCTGTGAAGGATATGCGTGTGATGACCTCGCGCATAAGGTCAACTCTTACGAGTAGCCTTACGCGTAAGGTTAATATATGCTCACGCGTAACCTCTCGCATAAGGTCCAATTTTCTTACACGTAATATTTCTTACGCGTAAGTTGGGATCCCACGTAAGTTTACGCCTCGCATATATCATTTCGCTCTCGCATAACTTTACCAATCCTACACATAAGCTGGATCATACCTTCGTTATGAATTGTTACGTGTACAAACTTGTAAATAAACTAATCATATCGTCACGAATCCAATAATGTCACTAATAAATCTAAAGCGTTTGAGATGTTGTGAACCATAAGTGATAACATAAACTTTAAAACTTGAGTTAACTAACTCACAAAACATTTCACGGCGTCATTGGACTATTGGACATACAAGTGACTTAGGACTCGTAACAATCATTGACACCGTACATTCAATAACTAGACAATAAGACCTTCGTTGACTAACATTATGTCTTTCGATATGTTGGTTCTTTTGGCTAATGTTATTTCGAGATCACGACATGGTCGAACAAATGAATGTGGATGCATCGAAGTTCTCTCCATTGTTGATATCTATCCTTATGGCTATCCAATGAAGATAGGAAAGAATAATATCCGTGTTGACTTTAACACCTCACTTGCTCGTAATCTTCGTGTTTAATTGCTATTGATATTACGAGGACTCATCCGTATCGTAATATGCTCACTCACTCTGCAAGCGCTTCACGAGATCTATATCCAGCAGCTTCGGAACACTATGGAAAGGGTCAAAGGACGAACTGCGATGACGGTGACTCGAATCACAAACAAGTCACCATTACACTGCAGACTTAAGGGTTGTTCTCCAAATTCACAAGTCGATCCAACCAAACTATATGCCACACCTTGAAGAGCTCACTCTCCAATTCTTAATCGATATCGGTTATGACGAGGCTACAGGAGTAATCACCAAGCATTCTCACGTAGAGCTTAAGAGTATTCCTCAACCATGGAGAACTCTCTACATGATCATCACCAAGTCTGTTTACAGTCGTGGCGGTGGCTATGAGCATCCTAAGCTCATGGAGCCGCAAATATTTTGGACATTGGTCAACATGAAACACATCGCTATCGAAGCTACGATTTGGGATGACATGATGTCATTTCTCAACAAGCTTGGCTCAAAGATTCCCTACATCGGATATACTAAAGCTGTTGATCCGAGAGCACTTGGACTTCATTCGGATATTCCCAAGAGGCTCAATGACCCCGACAATCACGATATGTTGGCGGAACCTATTCTATCTGTCGAATCAAGGAATCGTCTACAAAGAAACAAGGTCTTGTGTTGCGATTTCCTTCTAGCGAAGATGTCGAAAAACTCGAAATGTACAAAAGGTATCCGAAGCGGTTAGACAAGGCAAAGTTGGTCATCTCGACGAAAAATCTTGGAACACCCGTAAGGAGAACCGAAGAGGAAATCTGAGGAAGCGCAACAAGTATCGTGAGTCAAAGGAAGCTTCCTAAAGGAATCCTCCTTCAAGCAGTTGCTCCCGTAAAGGAAGCCGAACATATTCCACACTTGAACCACAAAGAAAGCTTGTGGACGAGAGCTCGAAGATCTTGACATGATGAAGAGTTTCATTACTCTGCAAGCGCAACGAAGCACACCTCGGTAGCAAAACCTCCAAGTCCTTGTTTTGTCCAAGAAAAAGGAAGACTCCGAAGAATTGTACCCTATGATGAGAGCTCACGAAGAAGAAGAAGCAGCTGGATAAATCATACGGAAGAAGTTTAAAATCGTCGACATCTTCAAAAGGCTAAAGAATTTGCTAAAGACCAAATGGGTGGCCCGGTGGTTCAAGTGGTGCTGCTCAATCTTCACCAACTCCCGATGCGGTTAATCAACCCGATAAGGAGCTGGTGCCACCACTCTTGTGCAACAACAAAAGCCTGCAGAGGATACTATTGTATATGATTTTGAGAAACCGGATCTTGAGAAGTTCGAGAAAGATAAAGATGATGATTATGACAAGTTGCTTCGGAAGTCCCACATTCACGAAGGAAACTTCGAACCGCCTAAGGACCCCGAACCTCCTCATGTCTCCTCATCATCGACTCTTCATCTCATTCATCACCACCACCATCAAAGAAGTCAACGGATCATCATCCAAATCATGTGAAGAAACCACCTCGCTCTTGGTTTCTCGGACTCATGAAAGAATTGTGAAAGTCATCCAACAAGTCGAAAGAAGGACATGCTTCTGTAAAACCGAATTGGTTTTGACCAAATCTGATTAAATGATGAGAAAGACAAGATGCGAAAAGAAAGGAATTTGTTCAAGTTCATGAAGAGTCATCGTAAAGAGGAACCGAGCGAAATGATCGAAGGTTACACCGACAAGTACCTTCGGGATATCGTTCCTAAAGTCCAAAAGGCTGGAGAAGGCGAAGAGATCATACCCACAAGTTTCTTCTCGACAACGTTGTCCCAGGTGTGACTAGAGAAGTATTTTCCGCACAACTCACCCTAACATCGTCGCATTGGTTAAACATACAATGGCCAAAGAAGTCGATCTCTGAATCGGGTTAATCGCTAAACTAGTCATGCAAATGTCAAAGCGATCTCGAACGTTTACCGGATGAAGCTAAATTTTCGAAGATCTACTTGCTTTTCAACTCGGATCATCATGCAAGGAATCGGATCAACCCAAGCGCCAAGAGATGGCGATGATAAAGACAAGGACTCGTGATCTAAGCGTCAAAAGCAATCGGTGAATCTTCTTGATGCCACCTCCTCTACAACGGACTTCGTCTCAACAGAAGTCTCCTCCACCTCGGTCTTCTTGATAAACCTCGGGACGATTACGAGTTACCACCCTGTCTCAAAAAGCAGTGATTACTTTGAATATCGGGTGGTGACTATGAAGAGGTCCTTGAGCCCCAACAACAACCCACCTCTCCCAAACAAGGATGAGAACCAAGATCATCATCTAAGCCTTGAAAAGAAGAAGAAGACGCTTCATCACCGGCGTCATATCATGGCTAGATGACGATAAAGCGAAGAATTTGAATGGTTTGCTACAATTGTTAACAACACTCCCTACCACGAAGAAGGTCAAGAATTGGTGAGCGGTAGTACCTTGGAGCATGCAAAGATTTTGCAAGAAAGGTTCCGTGTGAAGAAGATGACGAAATCAATTGAAGCGCATCAAGAATGAAGCATTCCTACTTTTGAAAGATAGCTCGAAAAGTGCAATCGAGGTTGAATATCACCTTGAAAACATTGCTCGAGCCATGTCTAATAACATGGATTGGCTCAACCCGAAGCAAACATCGACTTCACAAAGCGGGACAATCCTCCATATTACATCGATCGGTCTCGACCTCTACCTACCATTGTGAACTGATCGACCTAAGTTCCTTTCGGACATTTCTTCAACCAAGACTTAGATTTTCTTCAACACGGTGGCGATGGTTCAAGGAAATACGCTACATCTCGACACTTCCATTCCTGCCGCCATATACTCGATTGTATAGCCATCGAGGCGTATACCCACATGTTCTCGACAAAGTGGTAGCATATGACCAAGATGCAATGTATGGGATTCACCATTGGCGGAATGCGAAGAATCTACTCTGTCGCTTGGTCCGAAGTCTCAACATGCGGTGTTCGAGACTAAAAGTATCGTGGCCATCCAACATGTTGGTCTATCGTCTAAATGGGACTACACTTTTCTCGAGAAGATTGTGGTCAAAAGACAAGACGAAAGGGACTATGCATTCTCTGAAGGCGACTTTGAGAATTTGAACATCAACGATATTGAAGACATGTATCTTGCCAAAGTTCAAGGTCACATGAGACAATTTCAAGCGAAGTACAACGTGAATTCATCAAGTCACTGCTCATCTTCATCGACGCATAGTCATCAAAGAACGTGTTGAAGATCTTGACTTGCCTTTGAATCATATCGAAGCGTGTCAACCTCACTCCTCCAACGCTTGATCTTCCCGACCTCAATCGCCTAACTCAATATACGCTCATCAAGAAACCATTCGGAGTTGTTTACGCGGTGAACTTCAAAGAAACGCTTAATGGCGTGTAGTGAACTTGAAATCGGGATCATACTTTGAAGCTGGTTAGGGATGGATTGGTGTCTGCAGTTGAAGGATATCACCTTTGAAAATTGGGTCTCTAAGTCTTTGGAATTCTTAGGAAAGGAGGGATGTGAAGGATCATCACCATGATTGATGAGCGGTTGTTCGAAGGATCGATTCGAGCGTTGGAAAGTTTTGTTGGTGGTCGACCCAGATCAACATCACCGGCTATCAACGCCTGCTCGTACTCACGGAACATCACCGCATTTCTGGTACTCCTTGATTTGGTTCTTTCATTAAAAATTTTGGATGTATGATGATATATGTCTATGGCTTGTGCACAAATAACGATGTACAACCCGTAATTGTCAAGAAAGGACCACGTGATACGCCTCGATGCCACAATCCTTATTAAAGGAGCGAAAGCTTCTTATTCTTGAGTAACACCTATCAAACCTTTCATTTTTCAAGGTTTTGCTCAAAACACAAGTACTTCCCATATGATTTTCAAAACCTCAACTGCTTATATCACTAGTTGAGGGGAGTATTTGAATTAAAACTTTGTTCACAAATTGTTCATAGTGGTCATCTTCCCGCAACACTCGAAATGGTCATATTTATTGTCAACCGTTCAAAATAACATTTTTATGCCATTTTGAGGGGAGAAAATTGTGTGATAAGAAATATGTTGTACAAAATGCAAATGAATCATGTACTTGGACTTAACCAACGAATTGACGGTACTAAACTGTTAGTAACTCGAAAAGACTTGTCTGGACGGGTAATAATTTCAAGCTAGTTCGCTAGTAATGTAAACGTGTCTCGTAAAGGACTTGTCCAAGTAGAAAGTACCATTCGAGATACTCTTGGTAGACATGAACTCTAACGGTATGACAACCTTTGAGGTTTGTCTACACCTTCAAGGTAGTTATTGGAGCTAGTTGTCACCTAAAAGCCGACAATGTAACTCTTTAACTACGCAACGTAACCGTGTCTCGCGGGGATTGTCTATCTCGAGTGGATCAATTCAAAATGTGCTCGCTCTTTCCTCACCGCATTTAACCATTAAAACTATTAAGCACATGTGGGGGAGTATTTATGCAAAACCTTATCTCTCACGATGGTTCAAACATGTTTTCATTTACAAACCATTTGAGAGATTTTCCTAACTGTGGTTTTAATGGCAACATAGGTTAGTCATGGGTTATAAGGTGACTAAGGTTAGGAATAACGTCCTATGATCCGCCAGAGTCGGAGGGATCTACCCAAGGACACTACCATTAGTTAGTGTTAGAAGTCCTTAGGAATGATTGTAAAAGGAGAAAATGAGAATCGGAGAAAGAAGGAGTTGAAGAATCAAAAGAAATGTAAAGTAAAGGGTGAAAAGAAACGACCCTCCAGTTATTCAACTTAGGGTAGACACCGGTTCAATTCATATACTCTTGATGGTCACTTAGTGACACCGGTATTGAAGATTAAAAGTCGTCATGGACCCGATGGCGCATGCACTAAACCTTCTTAGCCACTCAAGTTTCTCTCAATGAAGCTTGTTTCACTCTCAGGGAACCCTACGTAAACTATTGGCTTTCTCTTAGAGATCACCGGTATTGAAGAAGGAGACCTCTCCTAGTCTCCGCCGGAAAACCAAAACGCACTATTGAGTCTAGAGCCACGAGATTCATCAAAAGATCTCTTAGGAACACTTGACATTTCATCACTTGTTGATCAACAAATAAGATCTTGATGATTCGATGGTTCATATCGAGTCCTTCATGATCTTAGCAATCTGTCGAGAACATTTATGAGAGGTTCACTGTGATTCTCGGTGATTGAATGGAAACTCTGCCGGTCTACATCAAACACCGACAAAGAAGTCACTTCGGTAACTCCCGTGGATTACGCGGTGTGTCTCAAACGGTCTCTGATCGTGAGGTGATGCTTGATGTACCTCGGCGACTCATCTGAATCAGATGTACCCGGTACATCGCGTTATCTCACTTGTGGGACTCCAGTTCGAGGACGGCCTTTGTAAGAATTAGAGTTGTGTTTTCACACTATCTTGTTAACACTCTCGAAGTTCAAATTGTAAGTGCTGGAAACCGCTTATTACTAACCGTTTGAAATGTTTTCTTATGGAAGCTCCGGGCGGAATGATCGTCTTGATTTTCTCATGCTCACGCCAACATCATCACTAATGGAAGTTCAATTCAAAAGCAACACAACCGTCGAATGATTCTTCGTCAAACCAAAGAATCTCAAGTTTAAAACTTAAAGAACTTCATCGAGATTGAATTCCAACGTCAAAGGCGTGTGAGCATGTTGAAGAATGACGTGGAACCTTTGGAGCGTGAAGAAGCGAACTGAAGCGGTCGATGCGGACAACAACATACTTTCACTTTCACCACAAGAACAATGATCAAAGAACAAAGTTAAAGATGACGTGAAGCATAACTGTTCAAAGATAACTATCTCTACACCGGGAGATTGTTGAAACAAGGCAATTCTCTCACAAGAAAGAAGAATGTCGAAGACGCGTCGGAGCTACTATTACATCAACGCCTCACCGTTTACATTCATATATACTTGAGGGAGATTGTTGGAATCACTCTAAGCCGTATTTCAAGTATTTATATTTCATATGTAATAGGTAGCTTATCATGGCCTTTATGTTTTGTCACACCCCAAAATATCGCAATGAACGATATTGTCATTGGGGTATAACGTCATAGCACAAAGTATGGATCTGACGACCTCTATAATGAGGCGTTTTGAAAAGTTTACCATTCGATAAATAAATTAATGTTTACATCACAAGAATTCACAAGGTTTGATAATACATAAAAGTTTACAAAACATGTCGAATGGTAATTGTTAAAAGCACAAGACTCAATGTATGCCATGCGACCCAAAACTCCATGAATTGCTATCACCTTAAGACACGAGATAAACATGCTAAAAGTGTCAACACAATGGTTGGTGAGTTCATAAGTTTGTGATTAAATGTAAAGCCTTTCAAAATTGTTTATGCAACAAAGGCATTGTAAATCCACTCGGTTCAAGTTCCGCCATACAAAACTTGCAACTGTGTGTTCACAACCCATTACCAAAATATAGAATTGTCAATCTTGTTTGTAAGTAGGACATAGGTGCATCGATATATACATGTACTTAATGCAAAGAATCACACCAACCGAACCTCTTGTGAGTCTAACTTGTTTGTAATGTTTCATTGAATAACAGTTATATTCACCCAGTCACGTCATCAAGGACCCAAGGGTGGGGGCGTCGGCCGATAGTACTATCAATACCTCTCATGGCTCCCGCAGAGTTAACCGATTGCTAAAGTTTGTATGTTGATGCATAATTGAAAACTAGTTTAGCACATTAAGGCACATATCGCAATAAACCACACATAATGTCCAAAGTGTATAAAGTATATTGTAACACAATTGTATAAATGGTTTGAGTATTCGCAAGAGTGAAACAAGTATTTAAGCATGTATCTCCCCAAATAGTTTGTAAGAATTTAAACGAGTAAAAGTGGGGTATGAACTCACCCGGTATGATGGATATGCTAACAAAATGAAGTGCGAAAGTGAGACTCGGAAACTATCCGCGACCTAGAATGAATGTTATGATATGTAATGAGTTATGATGTTATGTTATGCATGCATTTCGTATGTTATTTATACCATTTCATGAGTTTTGAAAATAATACTTATCGTCGAAAAATACTCTTTTGACGTCTTGACCATTCTAAAATCACTTTACAAGTATTTACGTCAAAATGTCATCCTACAATAGTTTCGTAATGATTTATGGTGAAATTATCACTTTTAGTCAGTAAAATAAAGTCGTCGGAAATTTCATAAAAGTGACAAAATGGCTTGAAAAACTAGTCGTAAAATGGTGTGCGTCGATCGTTAGGAAACGAACTAGACAGTTTTAGAAAGTTTGCATCAAAATCTAAAAGTTTCAGTTCATGAGTTTTCATCATAGAGGTCTCGAACATAAAGATAATAAGGGTTAAAGATGGTGATTTTGTCTAATTGTTGTGTAAAAAGTGAGTTTCGCCAATTTTAAGCATCCGTAAATAATTTATTAAAACTCCGCTATTCAAGCGGTTGGTCGTTTTGAAAAATATGCTTGGTGATCTTGATTTTATTAGAAGACATTTCGTTTCAAAAGTTCTACATCATAGTTAAAACAACCGTCAACATGGTCATTTTAGTTACCGTAACACTTATCTCGTAAAAATAATATAGTTTTCTAAAAATAATAGTTCTGGCAAGTTTATGAAAACGTATATCTTAGTCGTTTCAAATCCGTTTTCTCGTATTATATGTCCTTAACCGTATCAAAGTATACTAATATATTTTTGATAAGTCGAAATAATTTGTAAAGCTTAAGGCTCGTTTTGACTCGAATAAAACTAAAACATGATCTTTGAAATTTTACGAAAATGTATATTTAAATCGTCAACTTGAAAAATTCATAACTTCTTCGTTATAACTCCGTTTTAATCCGTTCAAGCGACCACGGATTCGTTTTAAAGTATATTTTCTAAATATCAAGGCCAAAATTTAGTGCCTCTGTCGGATTTTCCAGAAAAACAAAATAAGGACAGAACACTTTTTATACTTGTCGAAAATAGTTTTCTCGTACTAAACTTATTCCAATCCTTCAAATCAACTCCAAAGCTAATCTAATCCTACCATACACCTTCTTAGGGTGTCATGGGTTCCTAGACATCATCAAGACCAACATATACCAAGGGATAATTATAGAATGACCTTATATATATATAACATTAAAATCATGTAAAATTGGTATAAACAACACAAATCATGCATGTTTGCTCCAAAATGAAGAGATACTTATGAATTAAAAAGGAAAGATGAAAATATAAATGATATGCTTACAAGTTAATATGATGAGGTGCAAAGAACAAGGTTTAGCCTAAACACTCTTGGTTTTATTTCAAAACCTTATAAAGAGTGTGATTCTAAATTGTTATTACTTGTGCTTGAGAAAAAAAAATTTGATGATCCTTGGTGAACTCTTGTAGAACCGGTTATGATGGAGAAGAACAAGAGAAAAAGATTTTACACTAGGTGAATTATGAGATACATGAATGAGGAAATAAAAGTGTAAGACTTTAAGTATGAGTAACATTTGTAAACAATCAAGAACCATTCCCATTTTAATGCCAACCTCCCTTGTCGGCCAAGGGGAGGGATTAGGTAAAAATTTTTTTTTTTTTTTATAAACTTGTGTAAAATTGTAAATAAAATGTAAGTAAATGTTATGTTAAGTAGAATTTGTAGTAACTTGTACATAGTTGTGATATTAGAGTAGTATGAATTAAACTAAGTTTTAGGGGATCAAAGTAAAGTATAATGATATTATAAAATTATAAAAATACATTCCTTGTAAAATTTGGTGATAAAATAATTACCGAGTAGTTTTTAAGAAAAGCGTCGTAATAATATAACTTTAACGATTTACATACCAATTAAATTTAAAACATTGGGTAAACTCAAAATATTATTTTATAAACTTAATATAAGTATAAAAGTATATCGAATAATTTTGGAAGTATCGATTAAATGTTCAAATTAATAACTTACGCGATAGCGTTTATTTAATATGAAAATACGTTTAATGTAAAATGCAAAACCATGCATGAACCGTTATGAAATGATGAATATGGAGTATGAGAATGACCGGAAAATGAGAATTGTGACATTCTTCCCATGTCAGAAGAATCACGTCCTCGTGATTCAATCGATGATACTATGGTCCGAACCTCGACAAGGGTTCTAAAAGTTTATGCTTGTGTATGGTCTATATGATTATGTCAATGCTCATGCATATGAGTTACTTGTCCCACAAGATACGTTCCGTGCTATCGTGAGAAATTCCGTCCTAAATACATGCTTTCTTATGATTAGGCTCGATGAGACAAGCTTTCCATTCTCAAGCAAAATTTTTAAAGACTTTTGGTAACCGATTTTACTTAATCCCACACTCATCAAACAAGAACTGTCATACGATTAGGCTAAATCGGTTTAGGTAACGACTTGTTTCTAGCTCGATCTTTGCAACTCATCAAACAAGAGCTGTCGCTCGGATCAAGCTGAAACAAGTGGTTTGAAGAAAATCTTTTAAAATTTGGCTTGATTCTGAATTGCTTACACATATGAGACTACTACCCTTCATTGCATGATTCTTCTGAATTAGACATAGGTGATCGGGCTATGTATAATTTAGAGTAACTATGCAATGCTTGGACTAATTGACTCATATGATGTTTGGTGTTGAGTCATAAGTCCGCATGTATAAAGAATGTGCACTTATAATGATATGATGAGATGCTATGATGATGTGGTTATAGTCTAGGGTCAATGATGCAACCTAGTTCTCTATAACCGATGCTCGATACTAATCATCACACCCCAAAATATCGCGGTGAACGATATTGTCATTGGGGTATAACGTCATAGCACAAAGTATGGATCGTAAAACGACCTCTATAATGAGACGTTTTGAAAAGTTTACCATTCGATAAATAAATTAATGTTTACATCACAAGAATTCACAGGTTTGATAATACATAAAAGTTTATAAAACATGTCGAATGGTAATTGTTAAAAGCACAAGACTCAATGTATGCCATGCGACCCAAAACTCCATGAATTGCTATCACCTTAAGACACGAGATAAACATGCTAAAAGTGTCAACACAATGGTTGGTGAGTTCATAAGTTTGTGATTAAATGTAAAGCCTTTCAAAATTGTTTATGCAAAGAAAGGCATTGTAAATCACTCGGTTCAAGTTCCGCCCATACAAAACTTGCAACTGTGTGTTCACAACCCATTGCCAAAATATAGAATTGTCAATCTTGTTTGTAAGTAGGACATAGGTGCATCGATATATACATGTACTTAATGCAAAGAATCACGATAATGAACCTCTTGTGAGTCTAACTTGTTTGTAATGTTTCATTGAATAACGATTATATTCACCCTGTGTCACGTCATCAAGGACCCAGGGTGGGGGCGTCGACCGATAGTACTATCAATACCTCTCCATGGCTCCCGCAGAGTTAACCGATTGCTAAAGTTTGTATGTTGATGCATAATTGAAAACTAGTTTAGCACATTAAAGGCACATATCGCAATAAACCACACATAATGTCCAAAGTGTATAAGTATATTGTAACACAATTGTATAAATGGTTTGAGTATTATAAGAGTGAAACAAGTATTTAAGCATGTATCTCCCCAAATAGTTTGTAAGAATTTAAGCGAGTAAAGTGGGGTATGAACTCACCGGTATGATGGATATGCTAACAAAATGAAGTGCGAAAGTGAGACTCGGAAACTATCCGCGACCTAGAATGAATGTTATGATATGTAATGAGTTATGATGTTATGTTATGCATGCATTTCGTATATTATTTATACCATTTGCGAGTTTTGAAAATAATACTTATCGTGAAAAATACTCTTTGGCGTCTTGACCATTCTAAAATCACTTTACAAGTATTTACGTCAAATGTCATCCTACAATAGTTTCGTAATGATTTATGGTGAAATTATCACTTTTAGTAAGTAAAATAAAGTCGTCGGAAATTTCATAAAAGTGACAAAATGGCTTGAAAAACTAGTCGTAAAATGGTGTGCGTCGATCGTTAGGAAACGAACTCGACAGTTTTAGAAAGTTTGCATCAAAATCTAGAAGTTTCAGTTCATGAGTTTTCGTCATAGAGGTTTCGAACATAAAGATAATAAGGGTTAAAGATGGTGATTTTGTCTAATTGTTGTGTAAAAAGTGAGTTTCGGCCAATTTTAAGCATCCGTAAATAATTTATTAAAACTCCGCTATTCAAACGGTTGGTCGTTTTGAAAAATATGCTTGGTGATCTTGATTTTATTAGAAGATATTTCGTTTCAAAAAGTTCTACATCATAGTTAAAAACAACCGTCAACATGGTCATTTTAGTTACCGTAACACTTATCTCGTAAAAATAATATAGTTTTTCTAAAAATAATAGTTACGGCAAGTTTATGAAAACGTGTATATCTTAGTCGTTTCAAATCCGTTTTCTACGTATTATATGTCCTTAGCTTCGTATCAAAGTATACTAATATATTTTTGATAAGTCGAAATAATTTGTAAAGCTTAAGGCTCGTTTTTTACTCGAATAAAACTAAAACATGATGCTGAAATTTTCTGAAAATGTATATTTCGTCGTCAACTTGAAAAATTCATAACTTCTTCGTTATAACTCCGTTTTAATCCGTTCAAGCGGCCACGTATTCGTTTTAAAGTATATTTTCTAAATATCAAGGCCAAAATTTAGTGCCTACTGTCGGATTTTCCAGAAAAACAAAATAAGGACAGAACACTTTTTATACTTGTCGAAAATAGTTTTTCTCGTACTAAACTTATTCCAATCCCTTCAAATCAACTCCAAAGCTAATCTAATCCTACCATACACCTTCTTAGGGTGTCATGGGTTCCTAGACATCATCAAGACCAACATATACCAAGGGGATAATTATAGAATGACCTTATATATATATAACACTAAAAATCATGTAAAATTGGTATAAACAACACAAATCATGCATGTTTGCTCCAAAAATGAAGAGATACTTATGAATTAAAAAGGAAAGATGAAAAATATAAATGATATGCTTACAAGTTAATATGATGAGGTGCAAAGAACAAGGTTTAGCCTAAACACTCTTGGTTTTTATTTCAAAACCTTATAAAGAGTGTGATTCTAAATTGTTATTACTTGTGCTTGAGAAAAAAATTTTGATGATCCTTGGTGAACTCTTGTAGAACCGGTTATGATGGAGAAGAACAAGAGAAAAAGATTTTTACACTAGGTGAATTATGAGATACATGAATGAGGAAATAAAAGTGTAAGACTTTAAGTATGAGTAACATTTGTAAACAATCAAGAACCATTCCATTTAATGCCAACCCTCCTTGTCGGCCAGGGGAGGGATTAGTAAAATTATTATTATTATTTTTTATAAACTTGTGTAAAATTGTAAATAAAATGTAAGTAAATGTTATGTTAAGTAGAATTTGTAGTAACTTGTACATAGTTGTGATATTAGAGTAGTATGAATTAAACTAAGTTTTAGGGGATCAAAGTAAAGTATAATGATATTATAAAAATTATAAAATACATTCCTTGTAAAATTTGAGTGATAAAATAATTACCGAGTAGTTTTTAAGAAAAAGCGTCGTAATAATATAACTTTAACGATTTACATACCAATTAAATTTAAAACATTTGGTAAACTCAAAATATCATTTTATAAACTTAATATAAGTATAAAAGTATATCGGAATAATTTTTGGAAGTATCGGATTAAATGTTCAAATTAATAACTTACGCGATAAGCGTTTATTTAATATGAAAATCGTTTAATGTAAATGCAAAACCATGCATGAACCGTTATGAAATGATGAATATGGAGTATGAGAATGACCGGAAAATGAGAATTGTGACATGTTTGTTTAAGGTCTAGCTTATGTAGAAGGCCCATAAGCTTAGGCCCAAGCCCATATAAGAAAGGATGGGAACTAGGGTGTTGCCTAGCTTCCTCCTATAAACTCTCTTGTAAACCCTCATTTGAGGGTTGGTTGTTCAAGTTTTCTTTCTTTCACATATGCCTCGCATAACCGGTCTTATTATTGTTTGTGTGTATGTTAGATCTTGTTCAATCGCCTCATCTCCTTTCTATATTACTTGTGTTTGTAAAACTAGTGACCTAACATCCCTTATCAACCTTACCCTTACCTTTCCTTTCTTGTTAAGCTTGGCTTATTAGGCTTAGTAATCCTACCCTTCCGAATAGCAAGTACACGGGTGTAGGAGCCTTTTGGGAAAACCTTTTCGTAGTCAATGAGCATTGCATGCACTCACTAACTTGTCTTCCCGTGCAATGCATATTGTAATTGCACGAAACCATCAAATTCCTTGTTAAGGGATGCATTGATAAGGCCAATTTGTATTTCATTAGGGTAGATGTAGTTGAGCCTCCCAAGCTGGTCCATGTAACTCATCATTTCCAGACAATGAGCACTCACAGGTTTCCCTTCCCCCTGTTTGCAACTGTGTAGAGAACCTATCAAGTCATATAACTCTACAGCTCCAGGCTTTTCAAACAATCGAATAATTTCGGTGAGCATGTCCTTTGGGAAGTAATTTTCAAAATGTTTTTGCAAGTTTGGAGACATACTTCCAAGCAAAAGGCAGGCGACCTCATTATGCTTGTCATACTCATTTGCCATCTTGCCACTTATAGCGGGAGTAGCATTTGCTTGATTCGGAGGACAAGGCATATTCAAATATTCGATCTTTTGGAAACACGCAAGACAATTATGAGTTGCCTATATCAGTCATTGAAATTAGCTTCGCGATCAATTTTTCGCGATCAAACATGGATTTGAACAACGAAGTTAGTGCATTAGTTTCAGGTTGAGCCGTTTCTACAGAAAATAAAAGTTCAAAAGTTAGTACTTTCGATAATTCAACCTTTCAAGAAAATAAAATACCCTTGGTCAATATTCATATTAACCATAGAATTTTCCTTGAACCTAGGACCTACATTGTCATAGTTTCACCACACCAGTTGATCTGCTAGTGATGAAAGTATTCAATAGGTAATTGTCGAAGAACAATAATTGACAAACATGTTTTCAATTCCTAGAAAATATGGGATTTACAATTTTGCCTAACAATTATGCAAAGGTAAGCATGTTTTACCCCATTTTATGCCTTAAGTCATAGATCTCACTAATTAACTTAATTAAGTTGTCTAATTTAGAAACTGCAAATCTATTTTAGCTGAGGTCTCACACAACATGAAGATTTACCTTGTTATTTTAATCTAGCTAAGTTCTCACATAACATAAATTACAACTTCAAGTGTTTCTTATCGTTAGATGGCATAAACTTAAAATTTTAAGGGTACAATTTTTGATGTGTAATCAAAACTTATGTATGAAGAAGCATGCATACATCTTCATAACATAAATTTTTTTCAAAACTTTACTCGTAGTTTTTAAATTACTAAGATTAAATTCTATAAAGTTTTAATCGATGCGTTGAGAAACTTACAACTTTGCATTAAGATGCTTCGTACATAGAATAGTTATACTTGGTAGCTCCAAATGCAACGCATAAAGTGGCAGAGAAGCTGGCCAGCGCGAAGCATATTATAAATAACTCTTCTTCTTTTCAGTTGCAATTTAATGTCGAACCCTCCTTAAACCACTCTTATAGTTTGTTATAATAGGTGAGCAGTTCTAACCATTTAGTACAGTCGTACTAGTCGTCTAAAAGTTCAAGATTTAATACTTAGAAAACAAATCCAATTTCACCATTATTTAGTCCGTTTAATTTTCTATTCTCAAATAACCCTTTTTGCTTACAAACGTGTCATACTAATATAAACAAAAGCAATTAATAAAAATATAACGAACTCAAATAATATACATATAACTTAACTGATACGCGTACAACGCGCGTTCGGGGTCAAAGAAAACTTCATTTTCTTCGAGCAAGTTTTTCAACCACCTAGGTAGTGAACCTAATCGTTGTAGTGTAGTATTAAGGTAAGCCTCGGGATTGATATCGTTCTCTAAGGGAATAGGAATGCTAGTGAGAAATTACTACGCTATGTTTGGGGTTGAGGAAGATTATTTTTTATCCTTTTTATATTTTTTAGAAAATTAAAAGGTACGATCTCGGGGTATTGGATTTGGGGGTGGTACTTCTACCGATTACTCTACTATCTAAATATCTAATTAACTAAGCTAAGGGGTAGTCTATGTCTATTGATGTGTGCTCGTATGATGATTAAAAATGTGTTTACCTACATACTATTACTCCCTAGTTATCTTTTATTGATGGTTGAATTGTCACGTCCTTATTCTTAACGCTGTGTGTCTTCTAAGGTCGTAGGGTATGCTTTTCTCCCTAACTCTTTGAGAATACCTTAAGGTTATTGCCTACAAAATCTCTAGGATTCATAAACTAACTCTAAGGTTATCTTTGGATTTTTAGCCTACAATTACTCTAGGCGATTATAAACTAATGTTCACAAAGATTACTCAAGCATTAAAAACACAACGATGGCCAATTTCAATCCTAAGCCAAATACAATTAAGATAAGGGACAACCAATCAACATTTAATAACTAGGTTTCATAGATCTAAGCAAACACACAAGTAAATTAGCCGGACATGGTGAACATGCAAGCATACACACATACAATCGAAGACATAATGAAATCAATGAAGTAAATTACTTATCTTGTTGTAAAATAGGGTATGAGAACCTAAGATCTTGCCCAGACAAACCAAAATCGTTTTAGGTTTTACTCCACAAATCTACCTCTCTAAAAGTCGAAAATCGAATTCTATATATAGAGTTACAAGCTGCGACGTCACTCTTTAATTGTGGCCGTCGGATCGCCGCCATTAGGGTTTCGTCTTGACCAAGTCAACTATGGGACAACGTCACATTGTGGTTATGACGCCATCGGCTTCAACTTCGGCGCCGTGCGGATGCGGGTCGTCTAAGGAAAAGGTCTTGTGGCCCTACTCTTCAAAGCCCGATGCCGTCGGTATAAAATAGCAATTTCACTTACGAGTCGTCGCAATTATATGGACGACGTTACTCTTTGTTTGTGACGCCGTCGGGTGCACTTCCAGCTGACTTGAGTGTCTTGATCTTGACTTTAGCCATTTTCTTCACATATTCACGCCTTTTGTCCAAATAAGCATCATTCCACATTTTGCCTTCAAGAGACCTAAAAGTGAAAAGGAACGAAATTAGCGATGCGGATATAAAAGTGGTCGATTAAGGGCTTAAATGACCCTCAAACGTGTACCTTTTAAATCCTTATCAAATATCCCTACACTTGGTATTTGCTTGTCCTCAAGCAAATGTGCTTTTGGCGAATCAATTTATAAGTTAAGGGGCATGAAGCATTGGTTTAGAACAATTCACAACAAGTATAAGCCCCGCAAAAGTCATAACAAGTAAGGAAATTATATACTAACACCTCACAAGTGGTGTTTGGATACCCTCATCTCTCGGGTGTATATGAAATATATCAAATTGGAAATGCAAGATAAACACTCATTAACCGGTCCTAGTACATAGATTACCATATGCTTGAGACTAGATCAAACCTCCATCGCTTTGGCGTAAGCACCTAGGAAAAACTATCTAAGAGTTAGGGTTGTAATGTTAGGCTTACGGTAGGAAAACAAAGGGTTTGGTTGGATAGGCGATTTAGTGGTGGCAAGTCAAAAATCTTTACGTTACAAGCATGAGAAGAATGGCGTTGCTAAGCCAAGACTCGACACTCTAAACTCTAGATAACTTTGAAAGAAACAAACATAAATATAAAGATAGATGTAGGATGGTAGCCATTTTTTTTTAATGAACACTCTTTTTTTTCGATTTTTTTTCATACAATTTTACTCTACCATCCTCTATGATAACATCAAAATATAAGGGATTTATAGGCACATCCATACACTTAAGTTTTTATTACTCTAACACTAATTTGACCCGAATTGAAAAGATCAAAACACTTGGAGTACATTATTACGTAAATAAAGGAATTTGAATTCAACATTCTTTCCGATCACTCCATAAAATTTAACTTTTCCCATGAGTCCCAATTGTCCCAAAACTGTGTACAAAGGATATGACTCGACTTAGCAACTTATACAAGTAACTAGATAATTGAACTAAGGGTTTAGTATGATAACAATATTGCACTAAAAGTGAGTGCATACAAGGTAGGCTAAGGCGATTTGGGTGTACATTTGGGGTGGATTATAAACAATGCTCTTCATTGATATTCCAAAAAACCGAAACATCACGAGAACCGCGAAAAGGATAGGCCTTGAGGGGTTAACTAGAGTATCGTGTACTAAAGATGAGTACAATGCAAGGGTGTGGGGAATTACTCAACCGATGTGGAAGAAGTAATTATAATACGGTATCAAACAAGGGTTATCCTAATGCCTCTTATCATTTAGTTATTCCTAACTACACAAGTGTAGTCTCACTAGCGATCTCGGGATGCATCACAAAACAAGTTCTAGAATCTATTATACTACCGGTACACTCTCGAAGCATTAAAGATGAATGCTTTAATTCCTACAAATATAGGGGCGAACCTCACATTTTGTTTGGGGTGGAATTTGAGTGGTAAAGGGTTTTTGTGCTAGTCATATAACTTTGTATCCATGAGACGCTTTATTAAGACTAATGGCCCACTCCTACATGTCATGAAAAAAATTAAATTTGGTGTCAAAATTACCCTAACCAATATTTCTCATGGTTTATTACACAAATGAAATTGGACAAGAAAAATAATCAAGGATAAGCATAGTTTCAAAGTTCCTGTTTTATTCTCCCTCCCTACACTTAAACTGAACATTGTCCCCAATGTTCTCCGAAAGTATCATAGTTATGATAATGGAAGGTAATTAAAAGAGAAAGAAAATAATACTCCCCTGATTAGCTCGGTAGGATCCGTGTGAAGTAGTGGTTAAATTCTTCTTCAAGAAGAATGTATGCGTGAAAAGCTCCATCCAATCTTATGTATCTTCTTTTGATAAATAAAACCTATACACTTTAAGAAAACAGACGAAACCTTCGAGTAAAATCGGTGGTAAAACTATATATGACTCAACTAAACTAGGATATAATGCTTGTGGAATGGATGTTTACGAGTTTTACGGAAAATTAAGACACGAGAAATTCCAAAATTTTATAAGTAGCACGTAAAGCGAGAGAAAGTTAAATAAGTGGTTTCGCTCCTCACGAGGCCATCGGGTTGCAATCTGACGTCGTCGGTTATCTGACAAAACTTATGTTGCGTTTTTTGAAAAAATTACATCTTTAGAATCTGGAAAAATTCACGCAAAACATCTATTATAACTCGATACAAGCATTTGACTCTAACAAACACATATATATCTTTTCAATAATCGTAATTCTCATGTTCACGTTCTTTTAAAACGTGTGTAATCCTCCCTACACTTATCCTTTTGTAAAATACTTTATATGTAATTAAGACGAGGTTAAAGACAAAATAAAGCATTTTCACAAATTCAAACATGAGAATAAACAATCAATGAAAAGATATATGACACACAAATAGATAATCCAACCAAACAAGTCACAAACAAATATATACATATCAAATTGTTCTAAGATCACCACATCATCACCAACTCAAGATAGTCTAAATTATTACATGCCCAAATAAAATTGTTTGAATCCACAACCAACCATAATTATCCATAAACAATCCAAAAATAAACACATGAGTCACTGGGGAAGGGGTCCATAACGGTTGTCATAACCAGGAGGGAGGTGGCTCAGGTATCCATAAGGCGGGTAATCCTCCTCCCGCCCAGGGAATGGGTCAATCTGCAGGTGTGGGTCAAGATGATGGCGCATGGACAAATGATGCATCTGTCTGACGGTATGATCATATGTCCAGCTGGCCCTCTGATCCTATTGCGCCATCCACGTGTCCATACGGCCCATCCACGCTCCCTGGTGGGCTTTCCAGTCTCCACTGGACATGTGCCTGTAGGCGTCAGCGGAGCCTCCTGCTCCATCCCCCTGCTGGTATGCTGGCATCGGCTGCTCGTCATCATCATCATCATCATCATCATCTTGAACTGCGGGACGAGCATGGAACCATGCGTAGCCCCTACCATAATCCATGATGACCTCTATAGCCTTTAAAGACTTAGCTCTGACGACCTTTGGCTCTGAAACAACATTGAGGTACGTGGGTACCTCCCCTACCAGGATGCCAAAGGACTGAGCCAACCGGGTAACAAACATACCACCATACACCCTATCCTCATATCTCACACCGCTAGCAGTCCTCAAGTAATCGGCCAACCAGAATGGGATGTTACAGTGCACACCCTCGGCCAACATGCAGTAAAGATAGAATAGATCCAGTAAAGTGACACGATGAGTTGTGCCCTGGCGCCCCGTTATGGTGAAGGTGAGGCAACGGTGTACGAGTCTTATTCGTGGATCCCAATCCGTGAGGCAAGGGTACTCCCAGTAACATACTCCCGTTGGCTATTGTGTTCCAAGACTGAATCCCCCATATGTCCTCCCTAGTGATAAACCCAGCTCCCAAGTTAGCTCTAAAGACATCACTCTCAGTATCCCTCGCTGAATATAACCCCACTCTCCAACCAAACTCCAATACAGACATAGCCCTCCATTCTCCACCCAGCCTAAACCGAATCCCCTGAAACCCAATGTTATTTCGAGACGAAATAATATCCATCAAATAAGATGCATGAAACTCACGCGCCAACTCACTATACACGGGCTCACGTGCGAAACAACCTTTCCCACCGAGGATCGGTGAACTTATCCTTCCTAAAAGCTGTTCCGAATTCCCTAGCGGATCATGATGTTCAAGAAATCCCCGATCCACAACAGCTCCTGAGTCAATGGATTGATGAAGCAAATCATTGTAGCGAGTTTGGCACTCTTCCTCAACAAACACTCCCTATCCTGGAACAGTGTCAGCAATGTTCTCCTTGGTACCAGAAGATTGTCCCTTTGTTCTTCTTGTTCTCTTGCTCATTTTCTGAAACAGGAAATCAAAAAGATTGGGAACAAATGAGTGACATTCAAGTCGTAAAAATGACATCGAGAGGGCTCTAACGGCGTCACGCGGCATGCGCCGTCCCACCAAGAAAATTCAAATCCGGCGTTTGCGAGGGAAAAATCCGGTTTTAACCATAACCCTTGACCCAAAGACCCCTACTACAACAAAAATGGTGCATTGGCTAGGTGGTTTAGTCCCTAAGCCGTCTAGGCTTCTCCCACAATCAAACCCATATGATAACACTACTATTCGCCTAATATTAAGCCTAATTAACAAGATTCATGGGTGACATTTAGCATTAATCAAATTAATTGGGGAATTTCAGATTGAAAGGGGAAATCAAAATTGAGCGCGGAATAGAGTAATTGACTAGACAAAGATCAATGTATATTACTTACCTTGTGGAGATTGACGCAACAAAATGGTGAATTTGATGTGGAGAAAACGTGGTAGTGTGGTGTGGGGCGGATAGAATGTGTAGGGTATAGAATGAAAGAGATGGTTGGTGTTTTTATTCATCTGATCTGGCTTAGTGACGGTGTCACCCTTTGCGTGTGACGGCGTCACGCCCAGATTTTTGCAAAAGAGGCTATTTTTATTAATCCGCTTTGGATCAAAAATCTTGTTATTATTTTGACAAAGATTTTGGTTTTATTTTAAAATTCATTTTGTCAATCCACTTGCAATCTCCAAAAAGGTGAGCAATGCTCATGTCAAATTGTCTTTCAACTGGAATTCTAGAAATATTGAAATTTCGAGGATGAGGATTCTTCGATCCTGGTTTAAAACCAAAAGAGCGTTTCCTTATGTTAGGAAAGTCGGGAAGCGATACGTGCACCCTTCCAATGAATATGTCCCTGGGAAACACGCAGGAAGCGTTGAGGCAAGAATTCAAACAAGGATACGATTCCTTGAGGGGGGTTGTCTTGCTTATTGGAATTGGAGAGGGTCCGGGAATCATTCTAACGAGCCTTGGTATCGCATATACCTTTTCTATCTTTTTAGGTACATTATTCTTTGCGATTTCTTCACGGAGTTTCAGCATGAAGTTGTCAGCCAGCCCCAAGAAAGTGTCGTGAGTTTTCCTCATTTGAGCTTGAGACGTTTTATTTCCTTTTCTTGCTTGTTGAAAATGTCAACATTATGTCCTCGAATTGCCTTGCCGGATTTTCTTGGGAGCAAAATTCCTTGACCGCGTTCACGTGCTCATAATCACGGGTGGTTACTTCCATCAACTCATTCACTTATGCCTCCATGCTCATAAACATTTGTGCTCGGAATCTAACCCATTTTCATGGATTATTGAATTTCCATCCTTCTTCTTCATATTGTGCTAAGTCTTGATGACTTCCCAACATGCTTCAACATTGAGGTTACTTAGCCTTCCACCGGTGGCGTAATCAATGGTTTGTCGGATGGAGGGACTTACGTGATCGTAAAATATTTGGACTTGAAGCCAAAGATCGATGCCGTGATGAGGGACTTTATGGAGCAAGTCCTTGAATCGAGTCCATGCTTCGTAGAGAGATTCACCCTGACGTTGTTGGAACATCAAGATTTCATTCCTAAGCTTAGTAGTTCTCCCCGGTGGGAAAAATTGGGCAAGGAAACGAAGTGAGATCATCCCAACTTGAGATGGAGCCGTGAAGTCGCTCGAGCCAAATACTAGCTTGGTCCCGTAGAGAGATTGGAAGAGACGCAAGCGCGTGGTCTCCCGAGTAGAAGCATCGAGGTCGATGGAATCGACGATTTTAAGGAAATCCTTAAGATGCTGATTAGGATCTTCGGAACGAAGTCCATGGAATGCACATCCGTTTTGCACCAACCGGATGGTGTCGGATCGAAGGGCCGTATTTTGAGCTTGATCGAGGAGCTCAATGGTGTTCCTATAGCCTAGGTGGCTTGGTCTTGAGTATTCACTAAGAGTACGGCCTCTTGGCGGGACATTTGGTGGTGGGTTGATAAGTGGTGGTTGATTATCACCTTCCATGATGAAAAGTGATGGGGTTACTAACAAATTCACGAAGAAGGGGATAGACTACGAGGAAGCTAAAATGAGAGAAAAAAAGCTTACTTGATAGGAATCAAGAAAGGAAACCTAAGCGAGGTGGAAATCTAACTAGCTATTCTATTTCCGCAAGCGCCAAAACTTGATATGCATTACAACGCGTTCGAAGTCAAAGGAAACTTCCTTTTCTTGAGCAAGTTTTTCAACCACCTAAGCGATGAACCTAATCGTTGTAGTGTAGTATCGGGGTAAGCCTCGGGATTGATATCGTTCTCTGGGGAATAGGAATGCTAGTGAGAAATTACTACGCTAAGGTTGGGGTTGAGGAAGATTATTTTTATTTTTATATTTTTAGAAAATTAAAAGGTACGATCTCGGGTATTGGATTTGGGGGTGGTACTTCTACCGATTACTCTACTATCTAATTATCTAATTAACTAAGCTAAGGATAGTCTATGTCTATTGATGTGTGCTCGTATGATGATTAAAATGTGTTTACCTAGATACTATTATTCCTAGTTATCTTTTATTGATGGTTGAATTGTCACGTCCTTATTTTTAACGCGTTATGTCTTCTAAGGTCGTAGGGTATGCTTTTCTCCCTAACTCTTTGAGAATACCTTAAGGTTATTGCTTACAAAATCTCTAGGATTCATAAACTAACTCTAAGGTTATCTTTGGATTTTAGCCTATAATTACTCTAGGCGATTATAAACTAATGTTCACAAAGATTACTCAAGCATTAAAAACACAACGATGGCCTATTGCAATCCTAAGTCAATTACAATTAAGATAAGAGACAACCAATCAATATTCATTAACTAGGTTTCATAGATCTAAGCAAACACACAAGTAAATTAGCCGGACATGGTGAACATGCAAGCATACACACATATAATCGAAGACATAATGAAATCAATGAAGTAAATTACTTATCTTGTTGTAAAATAGGGTATGAGAACCCTAAGATACTGCCAAAGACAAACCAAAATCGTTTTAGGTTTTTACTCCACAAATCTACCTCTCTAAAAGTCTGAAAATCGAATTCTATATATAGAGTTACAACTGCGACGACAACACTCTTTAATTGTGACGCCGTCGGATCGCCGCCATTAGGTTTTCGTCTTGACCAAGTCAACTTTTGGACGGCGTCACGTTGTGGTTGTGATGCCGTCATTTAACGACCGTTAGCCAAACACCGTTAAATAATAACTCTCGTTAAGTGTTTATTTATGAATAATAATTAAATCTCGAAGTCTCGAGTTCGAATCCGGTCATACGTACATTAAAAATATCCATAAACCTATCAGAAACTTACATGAACCGATCCTAATCAAACTAGCAAGAAGCTAGATATTACAACTCTGGAATATAAGCTCAGCCTAAACGACCCTACAAGTACAACAATCTCTTGAAGTTACAACTCTAATAATTCAAACAAACAAAAGGAGAGAATGCTGTCACCCAAAACCAACGAAGCGGATACGGTTAAGGCAATCACCGGTAGAAAGTATGAAACGGGTCATGAAATATCGACCATGAGCCTAACAACTTATACAAAACCCGCTAGGATTTGAGAGCAAATAATTCGACCACGATTCATACCCAAATAGTGGCACACCGACACATAGTATAGGGACGCAGGACAAAGAGATTACCTATGTTTGTGGAACCACCCTCAAGCCGAAATTCCATGATCCTTGACCCCCTGCCTAAGACAACCATAATAAAAAAAAACCCCAAAAACGACAACTCTAAAACTAAAAATTATCATAGCCTAAGAATTGAAAACCGTTCAACACCGACCCGAACCATTAATTGGTAGTGATGACACGAAACACTTGCACCACCATCCTAAACCAAGGACGGTAACAACGAGTCCACAACCACAAACATCGACCGCCGTGTGATATTTCTTAGTTTGCCTGCTCATATTAGTAAAGTCTTGTCCTAAAAATAGACTCAAACATGCAAATGTACATATTATTAAACCTCACATATCCCCTAAAACAACAACATTCATAAAACTAACTTAAATATAAATACGATAACATCCAGTCTGTACCTGATATGTTCAAAAAGTCAACAACCCCACCTTCAATTATATTTACCAAATCAATTCCAATATCAAATTTCAAAATGGCGATCACAACTGTGGAATCGATACATGTTTATGTACTAGTTGAGCATAACATAATATAATCTTCATCTATATAAATATGTGATTTTATACAACTCATTACTCGGCTCATATCAATCCTCTTACAAAACTCAAAATTTTGACCAATAGAATACATTGATGGCTCGTGCAATGATGACTAAAATCCTGATGAGCGTCGTTGCTACAACGATGCTCTTTCAATTGGCATTAGCCGTGGATCACAATGTCGGAAGTCCAGGAGGATGGGATCAATCAACTGACCTCGGATCCTGGGCTTCGGCTCAAACATTTACAGTAGGCGATAATTTAGGTAATCTATTTATCTTTGTACCCAAAATATGATGTATTTCACAAACTTCTCTATTTTAAAATTTGTTAGACATTCAAAAATTTGATTATTTTGATTCTATTTATACAATATCACAGGATCAGTTTAATAAATTACATATCCAAAGTTCCAGATCGAGACCTCATAAACAAACTTGATGTTTTGTTCTTGCAGTTTTTACGTATACTGGTCTCCACAGCGTGTTAGAAGTGACCAAGGACAACTACGATTCATGCTCAACAAGTAACCCAATATCGATAAACGGTGCTTCCCCAACTACCATTCCACTAACAGATGCAGGAAACCGTTATTTCATTTGTGGGACAGCTGGTCATTGTGATCAAGGAATGAAAGTTGAGATTCAAACAGTCACAGCAGCTACTCCACCACCAACATTCACTAGTCCTCCACCATCACCTGATTCACCTGCACCACCTGCAGCCCCACCAGTTTCGACAGATGCTCCACCACCAACATTCACTAGTCCTCCACCATCATCTGATTCACCTGCACCACCTGCAGCTCCACCAGTTTCGACAGATGCTCCACCACCAACATTCACTAGTCCGCCGCCATCGTCTTATTCACCTGCACCTGCAGCCCCACCAGTTTCGACAGATGCTCCACCACCAAACGATGACAATGCACCAGCCCCACCCGTTACTTCAGGTGGAAGTCCAAACAACACTGGTGAAACTACAACTCCATCACCCACACCAGAACCATCATCAGCTGCAACATTTAAGATTTTGACATTTGTTTCTATGGTGGGATTTGGGTTTCTTATGATGGTTTAAGCTAATGGGTTATTGGTGTGGATTTCGTGTATAATTTTTTGTGATGCTTCATATTGTCTCCATTTATGTATCTTTCATGGCTTATGTTTTAAACTAACGCATCTTCACTTAATGGTTTCGACCACAAGTTGAATGTTAAATTTGGAAGTTTGAATCGAGTCACACGCAATAATACTAGCTAGGTTTTGGCTCACCATGACCTTTTGAAAAGTTATAATTTGTCGATAACGGTAACTTAATTTGTCTCACTCATCATGTGGACAGCTTGTTATTTGCTTTATATATATATGAATACTTTTTTAACAGCACTTATATTACAAAGAACCTGCAAGAGGCTAAGCTATACGGGTAATGATGTATGATATATATATGTACTCAAGATTATATTGATTGAAATAAATGAAATAAAGGTTAAAGTTGTAAAATTTGAATTAAAATAAAATAAACTCATTAAAAATGATCTATCTGTATGCTAAAATAAAACCAAGATTAAATCATCAGTACTATTCTATAAAAATTGTCAAGTTTATACTAAAATATTAACTCAAAGATCCATATCAATAGTAGACTAGTCTTGCCAGTATCAAGTATCACCCAAGATGGTTACAAACTCTCTGTAATTACCTTATAGTGAATATCCATTGAAACTATCTAGACACTTAAGCTTCTCATTCGAATCACTACATCCGGTTTACTGGTTCACAAGTACGTGGTATCATAATCCTAGCTTTGTACTTGTTCAAAAGTGAATTCTTTTTGTACATATGGAAACTTTATGGAATTTTTGCTTTTGTTTTTCAAAATAAAAAAAGCAAACATAAAATGAAACTTACTTTCGTTAGTGTATACAATAACAGAAATTCCATAAAGTTTTCCATCTGCTGAAAAAGAATCCTACGATCCTCAACCTATATACTGAAAAAGGTCAAGTTAATTAGGAACGAACTTGTCAAGTTTTACGGTTATTAAAAACGGGGTGGAATATATACGCATCTGGTCATTTTAACTTTCAAAAACGCTCAATTATCACTAATTTGGTAACTGACTACTGTTTAAGCCTCTAACTTTTGCTTATTTGTCATTTATTTTAATAAAAGGGTTACCTGGTAAATATTACTAATCCAAAAAATAATTAAGTACAACGGTAGGTGATACATGGATGGTTCGGTACAATAAATAACATACAATAGACTTTTCTAGAATTGGGCTTGAGCCCAATAACTATTTCCATCAATCCATAGTTTCTTCATCTTAAGAAGTCCAAAACGAAAACATTGTATTCTATCTCCTATTAAGCTATATAAGTGACATAGATACTACTAATTTAAGTTGATTGGGAATAGCTCATTACTTCAGTTGTTTGGTGCTTATGAAACTAAAATGTGTTGATTGGGAATACCTAAAAGAATGCTCTTGTGCTTTCCAAATAAGGAACTCATGTTAGCTTGATCTTTTTTTGAATGTAGAAAGTCACGTATCCTTATTCACTTACGCAAATAGGTATCATGACTTTGATTTTGTTATTGTCTTTTTAGTTTGGATTTTTGTAATGCATTTAACTATGTAAAAAGAAATTTTGTAATATTTTCTTGATGACGAATTGTTGAAAACATTTTAATGGAAGAGGTATCGGAGAATGTCAGAAAATCAATTTGTATCAGTGTGCATGATCTATGTCAGTGAACATCTTATTGCTTCCAACTCTAATGTGTTCTCAAGTTGAGTAAAAGGGAGGAAGTAAAGTGAAAGCAAGGAAGTTTGTGTTCTCTAGTTTTTTTTAGGAAGTAAAGTGAGGTAAAATGAAGTAAAGTGGTGATATTTTAGTTATAAAACTTTCACTCCACTTTTTGGGTGAAAGTCACTTTACTTCCTCCCTCTTACTTTACTTCATCTTTCTTTCACTTTCATTCATTTTTTTTCTTGAGAACGGAGTATAGTAATGAAGTAAACTATAGCAAGATAAAATCAAGCAACACATAGCATCTCTTTGTAGCAGAATCCTATGTTTGTTTATTTTAATTTCGGCTACATGTATGTCAGGAAATTGCTAAATGGAGAATGATTATAAATAATTACAAGAGTGAATGAAACAGTTGGATTATTGGTACAAGCTATGTTTAATCTCCCTCCAATGAGGTTAGGTAAAATGTAAATGGAGAATGAGTTAGCTACAAGAATTTTGCTTTGCATTTCATGACCGCTGTCATTAATTGTTAGTTGTTACTTATCCTCTATAGGAGTTTCTAAGGTAAAATTAACATTTTAGTATGTATGTTTGATATTCAGACTTAGAAAGCCTCTTTTGGTGCTAATTATGGTATTTTCAGGTTTGGTCATTCAAAATATAGATTTTGGTGCTCCAACTTGACCTTTGTTTAAAATAAATTTTTAATTCGCTTTTACTTTACATCTGAGTAACATCATGTCGTTGTATATATTCCCAGGTAGTCTAATGACAACTAAAGCTATATGCTTCTTTACCTTTATTGATTGTTGAGGACTCATCGGACTTGATGTTTGCAGGTACCATTTGTGTATGGTCGGATATATGTTTTATTTTCACTGGAGTTTTGAGTTACATTTTTTGCCTTGGACTACAAAGTGAAATAGAGGTATCCTCGCCTTTCCCTTTTCATTTATTTCTATTGATTGTTGGGCTCTTTTCTCATGGATTTTGCCAATTGTTAGAGTGGTTTATTAAACTCATGAATTCACCTTAAGAAATTTATTTGAAGTTAATATGTTTCAAAACGAAGTTTCAACAAAATCATTAACGCTCTGTTCTCGAGTTTTCTTTTATAGGAATAGAAATGATAGGTAACGAAGTGTAAAGAAAAGAAGTGGAAAGATAAGAAAGTTGCATTTATATTTCATGTTCTCGAGCCGAAAGAAAATGAACGGAAATGAAAGGAAAATAAACAAAGTCGTGTTCTCGAGTTGGGAGGAAAAGAAAGAAGAAAAGAAAAAAATATAGTTATGCCTTTTTAAACATAGAAATATGTCTATAACAATAGATATATAAAATAATGAAGGGTATATAACTTAGTTTATAGCAAATAGTTTAGGTGTAAGTTTGTTTCCTTCCAAATCCACCCATATTTGGGCGGAAAATTTTGTAGGAAAAAACATCTTAATTTTCCCATCAAATCCTTCCTATTTCCTTTCCTTTCTGTTCGATAAAAACTCGAGAACACAACAATTTTTTTATTTCCTTTCATTTTCTTTCTTTTCCTTCCAAAAACAAACTCGAGAACACAGCGTAAGCGACATCATAAAGGTGATCAACATGTTAAAGTTAAACATTGAATCTAATAATTATTGTTTAGAAACGAATTTAAGATCACTTAACAAAGCTGGTTATAGATTTTTCTGTTATAATCTTATGTTGCTGATGATTGAGTTTTGTTGCAGTTATATGTATTTTTACATAAGCAACTTAAAAGTAAAAGAGTGAAAAATGTTGGAAGTGATTTTGTCTAGTGGTTATGTTCTTAACCAAGCTGACAAATGTGTGTATAGCAAATTTGATGAATCTGGTAAATGAGTCATCATTTGCCTATATGTTGATGACATCTTGATCTTTGGCGACCAAAATCGAGTTGACGACAAAGGAATTTTTGTCATCAAGGTTCTCCATGAAGGACATGGAGGAGGCGATGCTATCCTTGGAATAAGGATTAAACATGAAAGTAAAAGAATTTATATCTCTTAGTCTCATTATATTGAGAAGGTGTTAAGGAAATTTAATTACTTTGATTGTACTTGATGAGTACTCCTATGGATACTTGTGAGAAGCTAATGCCTAATAATGGCAAGGTGTATCTCAACTTGAGTATTCTAGGGTAATTGGTGCTGATGTATGCCATAACTTGTACAAGACACGATATTGCTTTTGCGGTGGGTAAACGGCGGTATACTAGCAATCCTAGTGTTCATCAGCGAGCGATCGAGAGAATCTTGAAGTATTTGAAAAGAACTATGGATTATAGTCTCGTATATTGGTTACCGCCCGGTGTTGGAAGGATACACGATGCAAGTTGGATCACTAACACTCAAGACAATTCGTATACCAGTGTCTGGGTATTCCTACTTGGTGGAGGTGCAATTTCTTGGGCATCCAAGAAGCAAACTTGCATCACCAGTTCAACAATAGAATCTGAATTTGTGGCCTTAGTAGCTGCTCGTAAAGAAGCTCAATGGTTGAAAAACTTGCTTCTTGAGATTCCATTGTGGCCTAAACCTATAGCACCTATTTTTATCCGTTGTGATAGTGCAGCTACATTGGCATAGGCTTATAGCCAAATATACAATGGGAAGTCTAGACACTTAGGAGTCAGACATAGCATGATTCGTGAGCTTATCATGAATGGGGTGGTATCTATAGAGTTTGTTAGATCTTAACAAAATTTCACTTGACGAAGGGTTTGGCTAGAGACTTGGTTATAAAGTCTGCTAAAAGGATGGGTTTAAGTCCAACTTAGTCACTAAATGCTAAGACACCCAACTCCCTCCTGAGGAAACTTGGGAGCTGAGTTCAATGTGGAAAGCTAAACATACAGTGGACTAGAGCACATGTTTATTTTACATCCCAAGGTTGTGCTCAGAACTTGCTGAAATGAGGATGAAGTCTTTACTTCTTAATGGTTAATTTCTTTGAATAAGGGCTTGGCAGGAGCATGAATCAAGAGGAACCACCTATGTGAATGTTGAAGTTTTGCCGCTTCAGGGAGCTTTGGACTTTTGGCTCTTGCAACATTTATGAATTTGGATATGGACACATGGCTTGTATAGTGTTAGGAGCTTTTAAGTGTTTGAAAACTTGTGTGTATTTTATCTTCAGGTATTCAAGTGGGTTGAAGGGTTCAATTCTTAGAACACCTTGATTCTCGAATATTTGAACGTGTAATGTACTAAGATGGAAATTCAATCCTCAGGATATTTTCGTTTATGCACATGTTTTGTTTGATGTTTAATTTTTCATGTAAAGGAAGTGAACTAAATTTGGAGAGGAATGTTAGAAAATTTAGTGCACGTGTGAGATTGGTTCATACTTGATAATGGGTCAGGAGGTACGGAGTGTACACCCATAAGGTCCCTGAACATCCTGACTCTATAGTAGAGAGATTCGGAAGTTAGTACTGGTAGTGCTAAGTTAGTACTGGTAGTGCTAGGTTAGTACTAGTAGGTATGTTTTTGCTGGTAGTGCTAAGTTAGTACTGGTAGGCATGTTTCTACTAGTAGTGCTAAGTTAGTAGTGGTAGGCATGTTTCTACTGCTAGTACTGGAATCAACTTGTAACATGCTTTGACCTATTCAAGTGGCAGTTATAACTGCATAATGACCACGTTTAAATGGTCATGTAACCACTATCAGCTATAATGGGGATAATTATGAGGCGATTAATGGGCCGATTAATCCTCATAATTTCATTTGACTAGCTAAGAGTAATTTCCTGTAAATAGGATATATGATCATGAATGAAGTGATACACAGAAAACATAAACACTTGGAGACGCAAGGTTATTGATTTGTGCCTAAATCAGTAACACACATTTTGTCTTATCCCAAGTAGATATTCGTGATACCCAGGAATAATGGTCGAAAAGTTTACTTTGAAAAGTGATAACACGATTCCAAGTGATATCCGGTAACCTGTATTGGTATTTTGTTTGCTATTAATTATCTTCACCCTGTTATGGGCACTTACCACTAGGAAAATTGTAATGTCATCTTCTATTTTGTCAAAACAGTCCTTTAGGATACTTTGATGAATATGTTGCACTTGGTTGATTAGGAGACCTCCTTAGCCATGGAAAGCAATAGAGTTTACCATGTTACTTCTTCACATCAATTTTGAAAGACACATTTATCATGTATTCATTTGTGATCTTGATTTCATCTTATTTTGACTTATTATTTTGGTAATATTAGCAGGGCAACAACCACTCACTTTTAATGTTGACTAAAGCAAGAATTGGCTACTTGCAACAAAAGTACAACTACAATTATGTTGTCACTCTATTAATAGTTTTTCTAAAAAGATATTGCGCATAATATACATGTATATGTATATGTATTTGTTCATGTTTTCTAAGCATCCTCCCTCTTATAGGTTGGTTTGAAGGTGCATTGGAACAATCTTCTTTTTAAACCTTCTTTTTGAATTTTTATCGAATAAGCCCTTCATTATTTCTGCCTATTCTTCTCTGCTTGTGGAGAAAATAAAGTGACTGAGGATTTTACTAAAATTACAGTGAAATAGGCTGACATGGAAGCTATTTGGGGAGCCATATTGATCAATAAACATGAAGAAAGACATGGAAAATTAAAAGACTTGGAGATATAGTGTGATCCAATAAACGCTCCACGACAAAACTCCTCCAACAGGTACTTAAGAAACCCATTTTCATTATTGGATCAAATTCTTACCCATTTGAAAGAATGGGTCAAGTTATACACATTTTGATGTATTCGTCTCCAATACTTACGTATTTTGATTTGATAAGAGTAAATTGCATAAATCGTCCCTAACGTTTAGCCAGTTTGCATGTTTCGTCCCAAACGTTATGAAAGTGCAAGGATCGTCCATGTAGAGTAACCTTTGGTTGCACCAAAGGTTTCTATAAAAAGGACGATACTTGCACTAAAGGTTTTCCCACAGGGACGATCCTTGCACTTTTGTAATGTTTGAGACGAAACATGCAATTTGTCCAAACATTAGGGACAATTTATGCAATTTACTCTTTTGATAATATTGTTCAGGTTACTACCCGTCTTCATAGTTACAAACAAGTTTTTAGTCGTTTTGGAAGTATGTATGAACCACACCTTTTTTCTATTTTTATAACTTGCTTATTGGGTTCATAACACGACATTTTTACTAAAACTACAAAAATGAAATGAATTTGCTTTAGATTATAACAATGACATCCTATCATAGCCAAATTTTCAACTTCTTATGAAAGTGTAAGTTACTCAAAGTTGTTGCAAGTTCTAGAGTTATAAGCTCTTATATATTTTTACAGGGTGGTCATATTACATTATTTTTTATACTGGACTATTTTGCTTAATTAGCCTGTTTCCTTCTCACATAAACGAGTTACTGGGGTAATGAGTTGAAACCTATAGTTGTACCAAATGATATTTCTGTTGTACCTAAGAAACCGAGAATAAGGACTATATATTTTGGTACTTCAACTTAAACGGCTTGGTTATGAATTATAAAATTTTGTTCATACTATGGTGATGCTTTTGTAATTTTTAGGTTATTAAAGTTTATTGTTTTAGGAAAAATTACGTTTGGTCATTATGGTATCTCAGAATATGACTTTAGTCACTAAGTCGTTTTTTATTCTGTGATGTCTAATTTTGAAGTATGCTGACTTTTTGTCCCTATTTTGGATGGGCGTTAGTTAAGTCAGTTAAGTATTTTCTTATTGTTAGTCCTTCGTTAATAATTTTGCACCGTTAGTCCTTATTTTTGGATGGGCGTTAGTTAGCATGCGTGTCACCATGAGTGGTGCCACGTGTCGGGTTACTGCGTGTCGGGTATGAGCGGATCGGGTTCTGCGTGGGCCGTGAGGTGGTCTTGGCGTGGCGTTGGTAAAATATATCACCACTTTGTCACGCATGGGATTCGAACCGGGACATTTGGGTGGGAAGCATAGCTTTGCCAATTGAAATTTAGCATAAACTTCAGTATATTCTAAAATTTAATCATAACCCTTTCTATAATTTAAAGCGATTGATATTATTAAAGGTTGATTTAGTTTTGGCTTATTAATTTACGGAGTTATATGGACTGTAAAAAATAAATAAATATACCGTCGGACTCGTTTTTAGTGCTCTTTCAATGGTATGCTCAGAATTTTTCGACTTCGTTTGAACCTCGAAAATGCGAAAGTCACCATTTTTCTTTATTTTGCATTTTCGAGGTCCAAACCAAGTCGAAAAATTCACCGAGCATACTCGTCGACTCGTTTTTGTGCTCTTTCAATGGTATGCTCGGGAATTTTTTGACTTCGTTTGAACCTCGAAAATGCGAAAATCACCATTTTACTTTGTTTTGCATTTTCAAGGTCCAAACCAAGTCGAAAAAATTCACTGGCTACTCGTCGGATTCGTTTTTCGTTCTCTTTCAAATGGTATGCTCGGGAATTTTTAGACTTCGTTTGAACCTTGAAAATCGAAAATCACCATTTTTCTTTGTTTTGCATTTTCGAGGTCCAAAACAAGTCGAAAAAATTCACCGAGCTACCGTCGGACTCTTTTTAGTGAACTTTCCAATGGTATGCTCGGAGAATTTTTCGATTCAAGCGAACCTCGAAAATGCGAAAACAAAGAAAAACGATTATTTTCGCATTTTCGAGGTTCAAGCGAGTCGAAAAATTCCCGAGCATACCATTGGAAAGAGCACGCAAAACGAGTCGACGGTATCTTCGATGAATTTTTTCGACTTGGTTTGGACCTCGAAAAATGCAAAATAAAGAAAAATGGTGATTTTCGCATTTTCGAGGTTCAAACAATCAAAAATTCGAGCATACCATTGAAAGAGCGCGAAAAACGAGTCCGACAATATATTTATTTATTTTTACGGTCCATATAACTCAGTAAATTAATAAAGCCAAAACCAAATTGAACGTTTTAATAATATTGAATTGGGTTTTAAATTATAGAAAGGTTATGTATTAAATTTAGAAATATACTTGAAGCTATGCTTAGCCGATTGGGCAAGCTATCTTCCCACCCAAATCCGGGTTCGAATCCCGTGCGTGACAAAGTGGTGATATATTTTACCGTGCCACGTGGCGCACCACCGTTGGTCGCGTGGCAACTTGACCCGTTCATACCCGACACGTGGCAACCCGACCGTGGCACCACTCATGTGGTGACGCGTGGCGTTAACTGCGCCCATCAAAAAATAAGGACTAACGGTGCAAAAATTATTAACGAAGGACTAACGGTATGAAATACTTAACGGACTTAACTAACGCCCATCAAAATAGGGACCAAAAGCGTGCATAGTTTCAAAATTAGATATTCTTGGTGTAATAAAAAGCGACTTAGGAACTAAAGTTGTTATTGGGGTATCTGTAGGGACCAAACGTGTAATTTTTCTTGTTTTAGCCTATCTTGAGTAACTACCCTTTTGAAGCTCATGCCATCATATATTTGACATCATGCACGCACTATTGCTTGAAAGCTAACATAGCTTTTTGTTGCTACTGTGTTGTATATTCAATCTTCATAACTTATGCTCCACAAAGTTGTTGATTATAAGTGTCTTCTGCATATTTGGCCTGCCATTCATTTTTTTTAACATATGTACATTATCTTGGGCTGCTCCAATATTGCTGATTTTTGTGGAATTTTTAAAGAGTTGACCAATCAGAATAGTGCGGAGCAAACACTTTAGAACAAAAATCTACCTAGAAAAAGTAAATAAAGGCCGCCAGTGAGGGAAGAACTCGATTGACGGACCAGTGAGCAACATACGGTCGAATATGTGGATTATAGCACTTTATTGAGTTTGGGTACATTCGTGATATGAGAGATGGTGTTTTCGTGGAGGGAAAGGGGGCTAGTCGTGGTGCATTCGGTCAAGGATTTGTATGAGTTTGAAGATCTCAGATTACACAACAAATTTGCGAAGGTTTGGTGTTTGGCATAAAGACTTTTGAGGGGTCCATGATGCTTAAAGATATTCAGTTAAATTTAGTTTCAACTACATATTTAGAAGATTGTCGAAAAGAGAAGTTGTATGAGAGTAGTGATTGAGAAGCTTGGGTCTTGCGAAATGATTATGATGCAAGGTTGGAGGGTTTGCTACATGGATATGGGTATATGCTGGGGGTGTTTGTTTCTGGGTATATGGAGGGTGTTGTGATTTAGTTTTGAGGGCCCGTTTGGTTTGTCGGTGGGTTTAAGATTATGATTTGGATTTGGATTAGGATTTCGATTTGATGTAAGAGAGAGAAAAAAATATTTTTAATTAATATTATAAATAAATTGTATTTAAATATTATATTTTAATATAAGTATTAAAAAGATGTGAGAGGAAAAAAGTATACCCCATAGGTTTTGAGTGAAACCTTACCAATTGGTAAGGATTGGAAAAATGTGAGCTTCATAGGTTTTGAAGAATACATTTTAACAACCAAACAACATATTATTACCATCATTCCCAAATTTAACCCCCATGCCCCCAACCAAACGGACCCTGAGTTACTTGCATTTTATGTATTTACAAAACCTTTCGTGTTCTTTGATTACTTTTTCTTTGCTTAAGTTATATGTTCGTTGAAATAGATTATAATTACTAGCGATTGTGTCCATGTGATTAAGTACGGTCGCTGAAATAAAACATTTCAATGAACCATGCTTTATAATCTGAAACGTTTTATGTGACGATAAATTTGCGGATGCCAAAACTTTATCAAGTAATAAAATTTTCGGAAAAAAATGTTTTCAATTTTATGTTTTCTCTTACAATAACTTTACCAATAGCGAAAATATAATGAGTTTGAGTAACTTTTAAAAGTGATGGATAATATCAAAGAAATTAATATAAAAGCAATTGAAAGTAGCGTGATTTTGCGTCGCGGTAGTCAATAATGTTATGGGTTTATGGTCGAATTAGTTGATAGTGGTCAAAATAATCAAATAAATAGAAACATTTTTTTTATGAAATATATATATAATAATCAACACCTCGTAATAAGTAAATAAAATATATTTTTGAACATGTTTTTATCATTAATATTGTTTATTACACTTGTCTCGTATAGATAAAAGATATAAATAAAAGTCTTTATAATGTATCATCTTGTAAAGTATATATTTATGAAGATGTTTGTATCATTAATATTGTTTATAACACTTGTCCCACATAGATAAAAGAAATAAATAAAAGAATGCTTAGTTAGAAAAACTAATATACTAATATATTAATCATTGAATTAACACTTAGCACATTTGCATCATTTGTCTTCAAAAAATTGACCCGGTTTTACAAAAAGCCGTTTTTTACTTTTGTGATTAACTTTATTTAAAATAATTCAAAATTTATTTAGATTGGTTCTCGAAACACTCTTACGATATAATTATAGTTTTGGAACATTGTAGTTTTGCATGCATTATAAAATCATATTTATTTATATGTACATTTTGGCATTAAAACTATACTAATTAAAAAATAAATAATAAATGAAGCATTAAAATATTGTGAAAAATAAATTAGTAAAAGTTATGTATTGTGTACATTATGCATTAAAAATTGTAATGCTTAAAAACACATTAATTGCATCTTAAAAACATTTAGGAGAGATGGTGCTAAACGCTTTATAAGTAGTATAGATATATGTAACATGTATAAAATCAAATAAATTATCTCTTGTGAATTTACATTTTCTCATCATTTGTCTTCAAAAAATTGATCCAGTTTTACAAAAAGCCGTTTTTTACTTTTGTGGTTCATTTTATTTAAAATAATTCAAAATTTATTTAAATTGGTTCTCGAAACACTCTTATGATATAATAATAGTTTTGAAACTTTGTAGTTCTGCATGCATTTTAAAATCATATTCATTTATATGTGCATTTTTGCAATAATACTACACTAATTCAAAAATAAATAATAAATGAAGCATTAAAATGTTGTGGATGATAAATAAGTAAAAGCTATGTATTTGTTACATTATGCATTAAAAATTGTAATGCTTAAAAAACACATTAATTGCATCTTTAAAAAAATTAGGAGAGAGGGTGCTAAATGCTTTATAAGTAGTATAGATATGTGTAACATGTATAAAATCAAATAAATTATCACTTGTGAATTTTCATCTTTGCATCATTTGTCTTCAAAAATTGACCCAGTTTTACAAAAAGCCATTTTCTTTTTACTTTTGTAGTTAATTTTATTTAAAATAATTCAAAATTTATTTAGATTGGTTCTCAAAACACTCTTTACGATATAATAATAGTTTTGGAACTTTGTAGTTTTGCATGCATTTAAAATCATATTCATTTATATGTGCATTTTGCATTAAACTATACTAATTTAAAATAAATAATAAATGAAGCATTAAAATATTGTGGAAGATAAATTAGTAAAAGCTATATATTATGTACATTATCTATACTACTTAAAACTTATCCCCTTAATTTAATGTCAGGGGGGTTGTCTTGTAACCGAAAGTACCGTACATACATCTTTATGCATACCAAAATAACTACAAATGATTTGGTTTAGTATGCCTCATATTCAATGCAAATTCGGTTTGGTTTATGAAGAGGCTCGAGTTGAAAGAAATTTCGGTTTGTGCAATGAAGAGCCTCGACTTGAATGAAATATAACCTGGATTGAATGCT